>JAVTVY010005213.1:0-40940 GCA_036873755.1 Hanleya hanleyi | reverse complement strand
AAATCAGGAAATTATTACAAATAACATTTGTTGTGTCAGTAGACACATTAGGGGACACGATGTGTCACATACCAACATGTGGGTCAAGGTCAAAGGTCAAGGTCACTGTGACCCCAAAATTGTGAAATTGTTAAAAATCATGATTTTTGTGTCCATTGAGAAATTATGGGGAGACGGTTTATCATGTACCAAAATTTAGGTCAAGGTCAATGGTCAAGGTCACTGTGACTTCAGAATCAAGAAATCTTTGAAAAGTATTTTTTTTTGTGTCAGTGGATACATTAGGGGGACATGTAGGTCAAGGCCGAACGTCAAGGTCACTGTGACCCCCAAAATCATGAGATTTATAAAAATCATGATTTTTTTTTTGTCCATTGATACATTGAGGGAAGACGATGTGTCCTGTACCAAAATTTAGGTCAAGGTCAAAGGTCAATGTCACTGTGACCCCCAAATCAGGAATTCATTACAAGTCACATTTTCGTATGCCTGTCGAAGACGAGGTCATGCAATGCGATGTTGCGTTCTATCCATTCATCCATTAACATTTGTTGTCCATGCGATAACTCTAGTTTCAAGGTATGGATTGGTACCAAACTTTGAGTATACCTTACTCGCATGGCAAAGAGGAGCCATACATCAATCGATCAAAGGTCAAGGTCACAGTCACCCAAAACTGAATCAAATATAAGATGTGATATATGTTACATTCTCAGAAGCACAAAATTGTAGACCTTTCTCTGGTGTGCTAGCTACCAATTGGAATCAAGGCTATTAAACAAACTTGAAATTTGGACCAATATAATTCCAGATATACGGGCATATATTGAAGCCCCTTGGGCTCTTGTTTCCTATATTTTCTTATATTTTGTTCAGAAAATTCCTATATTTCTCCTATATTTTTGCAAATTTTCTCCTATATTTTCACTGTGAGTCACTTGCAGGCCTGGAATTAGTGTGAGTTCCCGACTCCCCAATGGTCAGAGACCCACTCTACCAGATAAATATTTATTTTTGTGGACTTCATCTTTGAGCATTTTCTCCCAGTAACAGTTTACTAAGCTTGAAAAAGCCCCGAGGCCCGCCCCCTGTACAGACCTTTTGGTCTTTGATATATGTTGGCATTTGTGGGAAATTGATGCTGGGTCGACATCGGGCCTTACAGACTAGTCTTTTGTGTTACTTGCCGTCATTTCCATCCGACGACGATACAGCTCACCAATCTCCAATGTACGAGTTGTCACAGCTCACCAATTACCAGTATACGAGTTGTCAGAGCATTTCCATCCTAGCTCTCTAGATTTGTATCTAATACCGCTTATGCCGGTGCTAGGGGCCGTGTGGTCATATCATTCAAGTTGCCACATGAACAGGTACAATAAAAGCGTACCTGAGATACAACACATATCTCGAATCGTTAAGATTCTTGGTATGTGCTTTAGAATAGGTTTACCAGAAGACTATTCTGTGAAGTCATATGACGCAGTCAGTATGTCGGCACCTCTTCCCACTTCCCTTATATGTTTTGTAATTCTACCAGGGAATGGTGAAAAGGATGCTGCAGCTGTCTCAAGTAAAATCATTTTTGACAAGGATACAAACTTGCACAATTGTGGCAGTGATTCTACAGATTTATATTATAGCAGTCAATCTCCCAATTAAAACAGGATCTGGACCAAATATAAGATATGTAAAGCATCGATGACGATTTAGTTATACTTTGACATTTTGGATATATTGTGGAGGTCAAAATGTGTGAAACTCTCATTGAATTGGATTACCTGTTACCAGAAAAAGTATACGTCTGTGCGACTGTCTCACTTGTGTTCATATTAAAAGTTTAGTCTCGCAAACAAGATTGCTTGTTGCCATTCCCTGACAGAAGAGTTTTGCAAAGAAAATGCGGAATTATTAAAATGACAAGGCAGTTGTTTATCAAGTAGAGTGGCTCACTGATCATCAAGGGTGTAAGAAGTTTGCACTAATCATTTAGAGCAGGCTTTGGCTTCCTACCATGCAACTGCTCTTCTCAAATTAACTCCAGGTGTTGGTTTATGATGCTTATTGATGTGCTGTATAAGCATAACCCTGTAATATAACTGGACACTGTGTACATGATGTCTCTGTGATCACTCATTGTTTTTATACCAGTTTAAATTGTTCATATGTTCTCTAGTCTAGTCTGGGTGTGGTCTTGCCTTAAATGGTGTTCTGAGATAGCATACATTAAAGGACCTTGCACAGTTTAATGAGGTTTTAGCCCCCATGATGTGCGGTTGGAGTGCCAACATGAAATATCGTGCACAAAATAATTTTCTATGTTAGCTTAAAGAGTATTGCCTTGTCGTATGGTGCGAGTAATTTTCAGGCCCTGGGGTTTTTGAATAACATCTTGAAATAATGTATTTGTGCAAAAACATTTGTTTCGAGGTAAAAACAGCACCCTTTTCTCTTAGTAGCCATATGAAGTTGGTCCACAATGAAAAGTACTTTTTGAGCAACAAGTAACCATTGGCATGACCAATATTTTGGGGTAAAGTTTATCTTGGTTCTGGACTGAAAGGTGTGCTGTTTTCACCTCGAAAAAAGATGATTTTGCACAAATATTCTACTTCAAGATGCTGTTATTAAAAAACCCCAAGACCAAGGGCCTGGAAAGTACTCAGACATGCACCATACGACATACTGAAAAATTTCTTTCATACACGATATTTCATTGTAGCACTCTAAACCGCACCTCATGGGGGCCCAATATCTCACTAAACCGCTCCAGATCCTTTGTATTAAACCTTCGCTTTGCATAATGTAGGCCCTACATGAAGAGGTGTGATAGATCATTATACCATTTACTATCAATCTTATGTCAAATTTGAGGATATATCTGCTTTTGGTGACAATGACAAAGTCCTTTAAGATGCATACTTGTCTCTTCCAGACTTCCAGATTTCTCTGTATGGAATAGTAAAACGAGTTTGGAATTATCTTGCGATCCAGTTTCTTTTACGATTACAGTTGTTCCACATTGGTAAAGTCTTTGAATATGATCCAAACTCAGAGGTGGATAAACCAAGATGAGTGGTCTCCCCTGATGGTAAATCCCTGATAATTCAATCATTTTGGATTTTGTTCACAAAATTCAGTCATTCTAAAATCATTAAAATGTTGAAGAAATTTATGCATTTATCTGCAATATTTTCTCAACTTCACTTCCAGTGATTGAAGTATTGGAGGGTTTACCTTGCCGGTATGGACTTTTTACAAGACAAATAATAAAGTAGCATTTGAACAAAGTGCAGTCAATTAGGAATGAAGCGTAGATGTATAACTCCTCTATACAGGGTAGTTCATAAATGTTGACATGCTGACCAAATTCCATATTATGAGAACATTGAATATTTTTAAGATGTCTCCAATCAGAAGCTTCGTGATATGGACTGGTTGCCTCCCCTGTTTCTCCCCACAGTAGACCAGTATTGACCGGCAGCTGTCTGGATCTATACTCGTTCTCCACATTGTGGAATTTATCGGGCAACATCTGGTCTGAATAAACAGCCACAGACTTGGAGACCGAACGATCATGGCCCAATGATAGGCAAACTCAACTATCATAACCAATCAGCTTGCTGGCAATAGGCAATTTAATTCGAATTGGACTTGTCCATATCGGCAGTATAATGTTGGCATATACCGGTTTATCCGATTAGGGTGATCGCGCTCTCTGAAATGGAGGTAAAAAAGGTTTGTTTTTGCTCAATAACTTTTTGGTTCTTTCTTAAACAATGCTCCAAAACTTCAGGCGCATTAATCTATCTATTATTCCATGTCCTAAAGTTGATTTGCCAAATTTAAGAACCAGTCTGCAATGTCGTTTCAACACCATGACATGTATTTGGTGTATTATTATGTAAATTAGATAGATGACCATTTGATGGGGCTATTCATGTCTGTGTGCTGAATTATGTAAACTGATTTATTAACTCACCATTTTAGAGAGTGGGATCGCCCTGTCCACTGTATGGATATACAGGGTAGGCGACCAGTTTACCCCTGATATAGCTTCTTTCATGACCTTGTGCTCATGAATTGCTAGAATTTGTGTCAATGTAATAGGTGAAACCGCTATATCAGACACTTTGATATGAAGACTTGCATAATGTAGGCAAGATAAAATTAACCACAGAATAGATTTGCCTTACCCCATTGTGCCTTACATGTGCTTCATACCTATTTTGTACAGTATTCAACGTAATTGATAACTTATTCTGTTGCTCACAAATGTGATTTTAATCGAATATTGTACTGCATGCATTTCTTATATTTAGTTCTCAAGGGAGAGTCAGTATTATTACTTAGTTATATGCATAATGTATATTTTTGGATGGACCAACTTCAGGGATATCTGAAGTGAATTTATTTATTATTTCAGCTATAGATGATATGAATTGATCAATAATTAATTAATGAAGAAATTTATCACTACATGTGACTGTGTTCTTTGTGTTTTATGACTTTCATCATACATGTATGTACATGATGGAATGACATGAGGAAATCTGTTAGTTATCACATGATAAAAATATCCTCCAGCATCGAGGCGACTGCTAGAAAGACTGCTGGAGGGCGACTCCCCAGAGGGAAACTGCCAGAGGATGAGAGGGTGACTGGTAGTGAGACTGCTAGAGGGCGAGAGAAAGACTAGTGTACTGTGTTGGTGGGACAGGGAGGGGGTTAATGTTAGTAGGGTAGGTGGGGGGAAGAGGGTGTTAGTGGGGTAAATGGAGGGGGGGAGGTAGACGAGTGGGGGGAGGTAGACGAGTGGGGTAAATGGAGCAGTGGGGAGGGATAGCGTTAGTGGAGGGGGAGGTTAGATCGGGTTAGTGTTACAGAGGTTAGTGGAGGAGGGTGAGTAAGTGGGAGGAGAGTGTGCTAGTGAGAAAGGCGTTAGGTTGGATTGTATTAGTGTTGGGAGAGGGTTAATGGGGGGAAGTTAGAGGAGGAGGGTGTTAGTGCGCGAAAGTGGGAGGGTGTTGGTGGGCGGGGTAGGGTGTTAGTGTTGGGGGAGGTGGTTAGAGGCGTTTTAGTTGAAGAGGGTGTTAGTTGGGGTTAGCGAGGGTGGGCGGAGGGTGATGGAGGGCGTTGGTGGAGGAGTGTTAGTGGGGATGCATTAAGATGGGGGTTAGTTAGGAGTGAGGGTGTTAGTGGACATGTTAGATGGGGAGTGGGAGGCGGGTGTTCGTGAAGGAGGGTGGGGGTGTTGTGGCGGGAGTGAGAGGGTGGTGTTAATGGGAGTGTTAATGGAGGGGGGAGGTGTTAGTGGGGAAGGTGTTAGGTTAGAGGGTGTTGGGAGGATATGTTAGTGAGGTAAATGGAGGGGGTGGTTAGCATTAGAGGGGGAGGGTGTTAGTGCGACAAGTGTGGAGGAGTGTTAGTGGGGCGAGTGTTAGTTGGGGTGCTAGTGGTTACTGAAGGTGTTAGATGGGCGAGTGGGAGGCAGGTTTTAGTGGGGATGTTAGTGGGGTGAGTGTTAGGGGAGGGTATTGGTGTGGTCGGGTGTTAGTGGGCAAGTAAGTGGGGGGAGAGTGTTGGCGGGTGTTAGTGGAGGTGTTAGTGGGGGGGAGGGTTAGTGTTATATGGGGAGTTAATGTTCTATCAATATTCAACCTATATTAAATATAAAAGGGAGAATATAAAAACCTTTTCCTTTCAAATAGAGTATAATAAAGTCTAGCATACATGTTGTGTGTGAGGTATAACATATTTATTACCAAGTTGGACGGAATGTAAATTCTCAATCACTTCAAACAGACGTGTATCATTACTCATCCTAAACAAGTGGTCTACACAAATGTACACTTTTGTGACAATTATATAATAGACATACACACATATTATACAAAACACTCATCTTGTAAATATTTGCAATACATCAACTTTATCTGTGTTCTTTGAAAATGAAGTCAGTTGAAAGTCAAGAATTACACAACATACGAAGACCTGTCACGGTTGGCCCACAATCGGATTAAATGCCAAAACTAAATATTACATATGAAAGAAAATTCAGTAAGCTTGAAAGCACATTATCTTGTCAAATATTCCGAGACATTCTGGGCCATTGTGTATTTGGGTGATTGAATAACATTTGTGCAAAATAGCCTGTTTAGCACGGTTTTCTATCTGTAAACATTTGAAGCCAGTCCAGAATGAAAACAAACCTTAAACAAATATTTATAGTGTCAACAGGTAGTTGTTGTCCAAAGACAGTTTTGGTTTCAACTTCTAGGCTGGCTTCTCTTGTTGAAAGAAAATGGTGTCATCTTCACATCGAAGCATGATTTTGCACAAATGCACTAAACTGCTGTTATTCAATAACCCAAATACGGCACCCAGTGCCTAAGAATTTCTCTGACGGTACGACAACATGAGATGGTGGTGGTTCAAGCAATCAGAATTTCCTACAGTCTAGTGAAACTGAGCATTTAAATTGATGGGCAAGAAATGAACATCTGGCTTGCTGGAGAGAAATATCACATCAGTGTCACACAACTGGTTTCTCTGATATCAATATTTAAATTCAAAATAACTCACGACAAATGCGACTATCACACCCACTGTATTCGTATATCAAGGCCAACAGGCCCAGGCAAACAACTATCGGGATTCGATTTCACCAGATTTGCGCAGATGGAAAATAAGGCATGAGTGGTGATGATAAACATACCTTACTCTGCAATCAGAGTTTGTTTTTGCACGGGAATCCGATCAAAAATCTGTACACAGATGTAGCATTGGATTCCCGTAAAGTTAAGACGGAATCTTTGGATTCTGGAAAATTTTGTAAAAAAATCAAGGCCTGGCAATCTTTTCTTATAAATGAAATTTTCTTTATAAATGCACATTAACTAGTGCTTGATAATGAGTGATCCCAGAACCTCAAAGTATGGCACAGCGAATTACCAGCAGTGCTCTCAACTGGGTCTCCTGGGTAGATGAACAGACTTGGTTTTGCAGTGGATGTCTCTGGTTTTCCTCAGAAAGTTCTGGCTTTCCCCAGTTGGTCCTGGCTGTTCCGGGCTTTGCCTGGAAAATTCTAACTTTGCCAAGAAATGGCTATTCCTGGCTTTGCCAAGGAAGTCCTGGCTTCACCCACAAAATTCTGATTTATCCAGAAAGTCCTGACTCTCTGCAGAAAGTTCTGACTCCCTCCAAAAAGTCCTGACTATTGGCTTTGTCCAGAAAGTCCTGGTTCAACCAGAAAATCACGACTTTGCCCAGAAAATCTTGGTTTTCCCCAGGAATTTCAGGCTTTACTCAGAAATTCCAGGCTTTACCCAGAAAATCATAGCTATCTTCATGAAGTCCTGGTTTTTCCAAAAAGCCTGACTTTCCTTAGAAATTCCTGGTTTTACCAAGATGGTCCCGACTTTCCTGCATTTATAATAAAATCCTGACTCACTCCATAATGATTAATAATATTATGCAATCAATCTTAAGATAAAATATTTTGGATAAAAACACAAACATTTGTGCTTGATGAGTGATCCCCCATGAATATGGCACAACAAATCATCAACAGTAACTACAGATGCTCTAAACCTCTCAGCCACCTCCCATCATTGATCGTGTTTGAATACTGTAGACTCCATATCTCTCCTGGGTGGATGAACAGGCTTAGTCTGGGACATGACATGTCTGGCGTAGTCACTCTGAAGAAGACCCGCCTCTCGTAATCTGGTCTCCAAGCGGACCCGTGGGTCAGCGATCACCTGAAACAACATCGACTCTTGTGATAAGCTAAAACTTCTGATCTAGTGTACGCTGAATATGTTATGTCAAAATTGAGAACGGATTAAAACGCTTTAAGGTTGCAATTTACAGTTTGCTAGAGATTGATACTGGTACCTTAATTTCCCATAAGCAATTTCCTTGAACTTTTTTATACAAATTAGAACTGCTACACAAGTGAGATAAAAGATTAAATCTGAAATAAAAGTCAGGGGTCACTGCATCATCTAATGATACATATATATGCATAACGTTGGGGGGGGGGGGCTCCTCTTGGATTAGTAGATACAACATGAGGCAGCACCCCCTCAGCCAAACAGTTTTAGTCCGTGTATATTGGTACACTATGAAAGAAAAATGCAAATGTAAAAGCCTGAAAGATTTTGTTGAACGCAGAAGCTGCTTTAGCAGTGGCTTGTAAAAGATTAAAATATGATAACTTCAGTGCGGGATGTTGGATGCATTGGAGGGCTATAATAAATAATTTGACATATTGCGTGCGAAAAATATGGCGGAAGAACAAAAATATTCTGAACAAAAACAACAGGCTTCAAGCCATTCTGGCTTTGAACCCTAATAATAAACTGAACAATAATAAAAGTCTTCCGATTTTCATTGGAAGCCTAGTAATATAGGTAATTGATAGCAAAAACTGTATGATTGTATGTCTCTTCCCAAATTTGAAGTCCCTAGGTGAAACGGTTTACCTTCTATGACGTTCACAGCGTCACATGGAAATTTGCCTGATGTTGCCATGGAAACCACAAAAGTCATCACAATGTGCCCAAATTCTATAGGCTTGTCGTTGACTACCCAACAATCCTGTGCACCGAATTTGAAGTCTCAAGAGGCAATGATTTGGCTTCTAGATCAGTCACAAGAATTGTTGATGACTGATGACCGAATGACCGACTGGACGGACAGACGTACATGCACCCAACAATCCTGCATGCCAAATTTGAAGTCCCAGCTGAGACTGTTAGGCTTATATTGCGTTCACATTGCCATATGGACATTTTGCGTTACGTTGCCATGGAAACCACAAAAATCATCACAATGTGCCCAACTTTGATAGGAATGTGGTTGACCACCCAAGGCCAAGAATGCTACATAGCAAATTTGAATTCTCCAGCTACAACAGTTAGGCTTCTATCGTGTTCACATCGTCATATGGACATTTTGCATGACGTTGCCATGGAAACCACAAAAATCATCGCCATGTACCAAAATTCAATAGACTTGTGGTTGTCCTACCAACAATCCTGCATGCCAAATTTGAAGTCCCTAGCTGAAACTGTATGGCTTTTATCGCGTTCACATCACCATATGGGCATTTTGCATGATGATACCATGAAAACCCACAAAAATCATCACAATGTGCCCAAATTCTCTAGGCTTGTGGTTGACCACCCAACAATCATGTGTACCAAAGTTGAAGTCTCTAGATGCAACGGTTTGGCTTCTAGACCGATCACAAGCATTGATAATGACTGACGACCGGACGTACATGCCGACGACAGAGCCCCACAGCCTAATAGGCTGAGGGATAAAAAAATGCAGTACAATAAAAAGTGAATGAGTGAATAGGGTTTAACGTCGCTTGCAACATTTTTTCACCTATATCACAACGGGGAAGGGAGGGAAGAGAGAGGGCAGCAGTACCTACTTGTAACAGCAGAACTAATGCTGCCACTTTATAGTGCTGTCCCGCTGGAATATCATACTGTAGGCAGACATGACAACCCACTCAGTCACATTATACTGACACCGAGCGAACCAGTCCTTGTTCTATCCCCTTAATGCTGAGCATAAACGAGGAAGCAACAAGTTCCATTTTCTCAAGTCTTTGGCAATAAAGTATAATAAAGATTAGAGTATTGAGCAAATTAATATTTTCCCCTACTTATTAGGTCATGGGCCAGCCATGTCAGTATCTCAAAAGCTTAACTGGGCAAAAATTACCCAACCCATGATGGGATATAATGTTCAAAACTGATTTATTGCCCACCAGGTCTATACATGTATTGTGGTGATCTCGTGGTAGCACAGATACAAACTGGCTGATAGAGTTGAATGTGCGGATGTATGATAAAGACTAGATATGAAATTTATTGATACTCCTGTTAATGCGGTGTTGATGAAAAGTCCAAAAATAGGAAAAAGGCCAAAGCAAACACGGAAAAGAGAAACAAATACTGAAAGCAATAACCGAAAATCTAATCAAGTCATCTATGTGTGGATATTTAGAGATGAACAAAAATTTCATTGTATGTTGAAATGTTTTTGTTAGTCTGCTGACAAACAGTTGAGATTGATGCAGGGATGGACATGGGGCATAAAAACTCAATTATGAGAGAAACATTACCCACCTGCTTTATGAGAGAAACATTACCCACCTGCTTAATGAGAGAAACATTACCCACCTGCTTAATGAGAGAAACATTACCCACCTGCTTTATGAGAGAAACATTACCCACCTGCTTTATGAGAGAAACATTACCCACCTGCTTAATGAGAGAAACATTACCCACCTGCTTTATGAGAGAAACATTACCCACCTGCTTTATGAGAGAAACATTCCCACCTGCTTAATGAGAGAAACATTACCCACCTGCTTTATGAGAGAAACATTCCCACCTGCTTAATGAGAGAAACATTACCCACCTGCTTTATGAGAGAAACATTACCCACCTGCTTAATGAGGGAAACATTACCCACCTGCTTTATGAGAGAAACCTTACCCACCTGCTTAATGAGAGAAACATTACCCACAGGTCTGCTTTATGAGAGAAACATTACCCATCTGCTTTATGAGAGAAACATTACCCACCTGCTTAATGAGAGAAACATTACCCACCTGCTTTATGAGAGAAACATTACCCACCTGCTTAATGAGAGAAACATTACCCACCTGCTTTATGAGAGAAACATTACCCACCTGCTTAATGAGAGAGTGAGTGAGTGAGTGAATAGGGTTTAACGTCGCTTTCAACAGCTTAATGAGAAACATTACCCACCTGCTTAATGAGAGAAACATTACCCACCTGCCTTATGAGAGAAACATTACCCACCTGCTTTATGAGAGAAACATTACCCACCTGCTTTATGAGAGAAACATTACCCACCTGCTTTATGAGAGAAACATTACCCACCTGTTTTTCTGTGAATGTGTGAACATCAAATAATGGTTTCTGTAGATCTACATCTGCCTCTTCTCCTAATAATCGATTCCGCCAAGCCTGAAATAATACAATCCACACACTCTACGTACATGATGCAAATTTGGTCAGTTCACTGATACGAGGGAAGATAACACAATATCACACCAAGGGAGACAACCTGCAGTCACATCAAGGGAGATAAATCTGCAAACCAAGTTTTCAACATATAGGACAACCTGTAACCATCTCGGTCATCTATACGCGGTAAGACTGACCCTGGGATCGTGTGTATCCATGTTCAGCCTACTTTCGGGTACTGCAGGAGGGAATTTCCATAAATCAATACCACGTGACTTCGTCAGCCAATCAGCTAAAGTCTACCGACGTAACCCCAACGTAACCCGCCATTTTCGAGTCATGTGATGATCTACTTGTTCAAAATTACAGATCTACCACACCTCTTGGGTGATACGAAAGTAATTCATACCTATATATTTTGTAAGCCCAGACAATATCTGTTTCCGAGGTATGTATGAAAACTTGTAATTTATTCGAGTTTTCGAGTCTGTTCTCCGCCGGATGAAGGCCGAACAGAATCCGTTAAAAAACACCGGATATCGCTCCGCGATAATGGAGACACACGATTCGCAAGCCATCTTATGGATGGCAAAGTGTACCCAAATGCATATAGGAGTGCAAAGAATGGTTCCTGGAAAAATCTGGTGTAGAAGGCACTTAAATCTACCAGCCAGAGAATAACTAAATTATTTTATATATCTTCCCGATGTAATGGTATGTCCAGATTACTTTTTTATTAATATCTGTGAAAACAGTTTCTAAAAGGCTTGTCTTTACCTCATATTAATTGTTCATATACCAGCCTCGGGGAGTGTGAAGCAATGGACGTTTGACACATTTTTCTGTGAAGTAATATTATTGAAACATTGTCCACTTACTTCTGTATTTTTCGCTAATCTTGATGGATCCGTTTCTGCAACAACTCTAACCTGAGAAATAGAAATTTATCAGTTTCAAGTTTCCATATATAAAATCAGCAAATGAATGCATTATTTGACGAGAAAATAATTTGCATTTCATGGTACAGATTTGATTGAAAAGTGGATAACAATTTCCTTTACTAGGTTGCTGTGTTTTACCCAATCATAGATATTTTGTTGTGCTGTCTGGAAGTGTGAATCAATAATCTCTCTCTCTCCCCCTCCCTTCGAATTTCACAGATTCTCCTCACCGCCAAGATCAATTGTATCACTAACCAACATGGTGGGTTAGTCATTTCAGAAAAAAATTGCTTTCATATTTCACAAGTGAACTGGCAAGCACACCTCAGTATTGCCTGGCATAGAAATTGCCATAGTGTAGGTCATTCTGGAAAATTATCTGTGAAAGATATTCTGAAATGAATGTTCCTTTTGTGATGCTCTTTCCCAATTGAACCATTCACAGTCACATCACTAATTTTCCATATTGACTCCAGAGTGGGTCCATAAATATGAGAGTCTTTTCAACAAATGAAAACAGCCATTGGATTGGTCGTTGGTTTAAACTATGGCTGACAGCAGGCCCGAGATCGTGGAGAGCAAAATGTCTGCCATATATACTCTAACTGCTTTCACCAACTTAACAAGAATGAGACGTCCGGGTCATACAAAAACAATTAAAGTCTACTGATCTGAGTCCATATGAGGTGGTGTGGACATGAGAGAACAATATCCGGTCAACTTCATCAGAAGACGGTAATTGTATAGTAGTTATGCCATTAACATATTTATATCGGGCGATAATGATTTACCTGAGATGTGTTGAATTTATCAGGACAATTTTTGATGTTGCATGTTTCATTAAAGATTAAATCAATTAACCTCAAAAATTGGTAATTTTCTGAAGTGGGAATTTCCGAATTATGACCAGACCCAAATGCGAACAGTTTTGACAGTTGAAAATGACTGAACTTGCATCGTAATCCATAACAGCATGGCTGTGCTCTATTTAAGGTTATGGTGGGCCCGGTTTTTCGTCATCTTGGCAAAATATTTTGTCCAATTATCACTCAAGAAAAGTGTGGTCATTTTCAATTATCAATCTTTTCACACTTGTGGCCAGTCGTATGTAAGGACTACTTAAGTCAAATTCAAAAAAAAAAAAATGTATGCAGATGCTTAATTACACCAGTGTTTAATATTGAGACAAGGGTTTAAAAAATATTGGCCTGATTTGTGGGGATGGTGATGACATGAGTGTTCGTTGATGATGAAATGATTTAAGAAAGGTGGCCAATGTTGGTGAAGTTCGGACATGATGCAGGGAACTTTGGACAAACATGTTACCCATATGGTTAAACATGTGCCATGTGACCGCCATAAAAGTAAAGATAGTTCGAATTTCCATGCATCTTGCTGAAGCACCTCGTCAAAAGAAATTGCCATCTTATCAAGATTCAGTTCAACACATGGCTTCCAATATTGACACAATGGAACAACTCGCACAACTGATACTGTCATCAGTCCAATTATTCCACATCACAATACGACATTGCAGTGGAAATGTATCAAAATGTATAGCAATGTTCCACTCCAAGGCGATGTATTATCAGCAGGATGAGTGAGTGAATAGAATTTAACGTCGCTTTCAACAACATTTCAGCTATATCACGACGAACCAACTAAGCACCACCCAGCCCAGTTGTGTTCCTGCTACTTCAAAGAAGAAATCTTTGAAGCAGCATGGAACCAGACACCCTCCATCCATCCTATAAAATACTAAGGACAGTGCACAAGACACAGACAGGACGCTTACATGGTGCAATAAAGACAAGTGATATTACAGTACTAGACACCACATTATCAAGTTCCTGTTGTTTGTATTATCAGCAACCATGAAGGGGACAATAGCAGGTAGGAACTCTATTATGTAACATGACAGACCTGTTCTCTAAGAGCCTCTAATCTCTGTTCTCTCTCCTCTTCCTCCGCCTGTCTCTCTACTTCTCTCGCCTTCCGATCCTCTGCCTTCTTCATCACCTGTTCTTCACGGTACTTCACCCTAATAACAACAACAACAACATCCTCAGTAATACCCACTTTGACATTACATATATGCATGAAGATAAAAATATAAGTTACTCTCACACACAGCAATTGGGAGCAGACAAAAAATAGCAGTCTTTTTTTTATAGTAATCATCACCTTTATGATGAAGAAAACATGGAGTTATGGTTGGGGGGGGGGGTTATTTAGTTTAAGAGCTAGATATGGGAATAGGTCTATAAAGGCTAGCTGGAAGAGTCGTTACTGTTACTAAGGTTTCAGCATATTTGGGGTTGATGGAGATGCTGTGTTCATGAGGTAGAGCTTAACAAAGGATATTACTTAATGGTATTTAGACATTTGGAGAAATTATGTGGCTGAGATGGTGTGCCCCTGGGTGGGAGTTGAGAGTCCTGGAATGGAGTTGAGGTGGGGGGGGGGGGGGTTGATTAGGGTGCACTCCAGAGTTCGGCAAGGAATAGACCATGGGTCGGCTTTTCAGTCACCAATTGTCGTAAAATCTTCAACCTAAATCACATATACTCGATCATTCTCCTCAAAGCTTGCTTCATTTTTCCCAGAAAACCCCTTAAAATGTTGAAAAATGGTCAAATTCGGCTCAATTTCCAGAAAAATCTGCAACAGCGATTTCAATTGAACTTTTTTCTCATGTTGCCAGGTCCAGTACAAACTTGAAAAGGTGAAAAAAGGTGGAGGTCAACCTGCTCGTTCTTTGTCAGATTTCCGCCCCGTATTAGTCCTGATTTTCAGGCACACCCAAGGGGAATAACTGAGGCAGGACAAAATTTGCTAGATGGCCCCAATCACTGTGTAGATGAAGCCAGCCATCGATCTGTATATGCTCGTTTGCAGCATTGATAATGCTGAACAGGATGGTATTATAGATATAAGCTATTAAGAAGGCAAGAAGAATTATGATGTTGCAGAACACGGACAGTCTATCGTATTATGAAATTAGACCGGGGCCATTGATACGAAACTGTGGGGACCCACCTTAAGGGCAGGATGTTTTTTGAAAAATTATTCACATTTATCATAATCTGGGAGTATGGCGGTATACAACACTTGCAAGTTATACATATTATTATTAGATATCCGACCAATAATTTTCCCCACCCCATATTTGTTTTAATCACTTTTGCCAACTCTATAAGAATTTTCGAGAACAAAACTCAAAATTGAGCCATTTGCTCTTAATAATGGATATCCATTCGGCAATATGGAGGCCATGGTTGCTTTTCTGCTTTCCAGTGACACCAGGAAAGCTTGAAAATGCAAATAGGAGACATAACCCAGTCAAATTATTGATAATTTTGCATAAAATTTCCTCCTAGAAACATGGGAAATGCTTCAGAAACTTAAGAAATAATTCATAAAACCTCAATAATATACACCGCTTCCATCCATTTTGGACTGTTAATGTGTTCTGTTGTAAAGAAAACCATTCTGTCAAATTTATATCATTGTGATAGGACCTTGGTGTGCCATAATATCTACCCAAATCTCAATCCAGGGGGCGGTAACTCCTGTATGGAATACCTTCAATGTTATACCAATGGACACACTGTGGATTCTTTTAATCAAACTCCTGCTCTTTTTTCCACCTGATTCCGAAAACAGGGCTTCAGATGCAACTAGGCATTCAAAATTAAACAATCTGGCATAATGGTACATTGCAGTGCAGTCTACGTTGAGATGATGCATAGACTGCACTATTATGCCTTTAAGGATGCACTCCAGAGATTCTTCCATTCGGCAAGGAATAGACCATGGGTCCGCTTTTCAGCCACCAATTCTCGTGAAATCTTCAACCTAAATCACATATATGTATATATTTTCTGAAAGAGCCTGACTAAACTATTATTTTAAAACACACCACCGATATGTTACAGAAAAATGAATCTTGAACATTTTCCTCCAAGCTTGCTTCATTTTTCCTAGAAAACCCCTTAAACTATTGAAAAATGGTCAAATTCGGCTCAATTTCCAGGAAAATCTGTTGATTTCAATTAAACTTCTTTCTCATGTTCCCGGGTCCGGTACCAACTTAAAAAGGCAAATAAAGGGGGTGAACCTGCTCGTTTTTTGTCAGATTTCCTCCCCATAAATGAGTCCTGATTTTCAGGCACACCCAAGGGGAATAACTGAGGCAGGACAAAATTTGCTCCATGTAGATGAAGCCAGCCATCGATCTGTATATGCTTGTTTGCAGCGTTGATAATGCTGAACAGGATGGTATTATAGATATAAGCTATTAAGAAGGCAAGAAGAATTATGATGTTGCAGAACACGGACAGTCTATCGTATCATGAAATTAGACTGGGACCATTGCTACGAAACTGTGGGAGGCCACCTTAAGGCCCAGGGGTTGAAGCTGAGAGTCTAGCAGGTAGGACTGAGGGTCCTGGGAGTGGGGCTGATGGTTCTGGGGACAGAGATGAATTACTTCATGTGCTATTAACTGTCCAGAGCTTTAGATTATTTTAAAAAAAAAATTTCTTTCAACCTTTTTTAGGCAGGGAAGTGAGCCCAAATTAGAGAAAATGTTTGAATGAAAGTCTCCGAAATGTGGAAAATTAGTTTTGTGGAGAATACGGTAATTCCCCTAATAATTCAATCACAGGAAGTTCACTTTTCAACTCTGTTATTCGAACACAGAGAAAAAGTAACATTCCCATTCTTCATTCAAATTCCATTCTTCATTATAATGACAAAATGTGACACTTTGTAGCTGGTGCCATGGAGAATATTGCCAGATTTATGCCATTTTTACTGCACTTCCGGTGATCGAATTATTAGGAGAATTACGGTAGGGTCTAAATATGATGTTTAATTGTTGAGGAATCTCCATGAACATATCCCAACATTGATTTTTAATGCTAAAAATATTTTTAAAGAATATAGTTTTTGTAATGTTTTATTTTTTCCTCTAGTTTGAGCGCATCCCTAATTTGAGCACAGCATTTAACGCTGCAAAATTAAAGGCCTCATATCGATCACTCTATGATGTTATGGTGAGAATTCCACTTGCTCTGTTTGAATTATTAGGGTATTTACAGTAGTCACGTACCTTTCTTGATCATAGAGAGCCTGTTCTGCTAACATCCTCTGTATCTCCTCCAATCTTCTCATGTCCTCCTCGTCCGCTTGCTCTTTTAACAGAACCCTCTCATCATGGTAAGCCTGAATCTGATCACATAACAACAACAGTGGAATAATGTACACTTCTATACAATTATTTTCAGGATGATGTCACTTTCTAATCCAATCAATCAATCAATCAATCAATCAATGTTTATTGCACATCAGCATGTACAAGACAGTATGGCAAACATACAGATGAATATATAAAAACATACAAATAAGAGATAAAACTTTAAGAGATAAAACTTCTTGTTAAGGACAGAAAGGCTGATCATACTAGCTTGTAGCTAGTAGGAATTTCCATCAAACGCAGTCAGTATAGCGCTCAATTCATATGCCAGAGTGTTCGTATCCCAGTAGGGCTTCGTCGCATCTTTTAAACTGATGCCATAGCAGAAATCCAGGTATACCACACGGAAATGTATGTGTCTGGCTTCGGATCAGAGAATCGAGGGAATTCTTCTTCGAAGAGGTGAGAAATGTAACAGCAGACTCATCCTACAGCTCAGACGTTGATTTCGCCCCATCCATTACACTTGTATACTATTAATTTATATATATTAATTCCCAGGCTATCATAATTCAATCCACCTATCAAAATTCAATCAAACCCAATTTTAGGGACAAAATTCAATCAGCGGTTCTAATATATTTGATCACTCTCTAAATTCACTAAAATAACAAAGAAATAATAATGGATTATATGCATGATTTTGTAGCATTTTCCTAGACTCTCATTTGCAAATTGTCCAGTAATGAGTCAGTGAGGGAGTGAGTCCATCCGAATCCTTTCGTCTGCAAAATAAGGAGAACCGTTGACATTGGAACATTGATTTTTGGCATAAAGGTGCATTAGGGGACTGTAGCAAGTTCTGAGCTGACCTACTTTTGATGAAAATTTCTGGTGATTTTTGATGAATATCACTGCTGATTCTGATCGGGCAGTGCCCATCTTAATACAGGCAGGATTTTAACAGGGGGGGGGGGAGATTTCCAACAGTTCAGTTCGCGTCGGAGTGGCCTAATGGCTACCATACTTCGTAGGTCCTGTGACGTTAGTCACACTGCCATGTTGTCACTTTCCTGTTCTAATACATTGTTTGGTCATGTCAAGGTTTATGGTGGGACATTTCATTTCCTGTGATTGAATTATTATAGGGAATACCATATTAATAATTATCCTTGAGATGGCCAAGCCGTCTAGAATGCTTATACATTTACTGCTACCGATAAAGTGCCTTATTCTACAAGCACAGGAAGAATGTCTCCCATTACAGATGAGATAAGAATAGCAAAAATTACCACGGCAAACTAATATAACCACGGCAACCATAGGCAAGAAATATTTATAACTAGACACTCTGTAAGAGCACTGATTATCAAGGGAATACAGTGAAACCTGTCCAAACCGACCAAGCTTGGGACAAGATAATAGTTTCAGTTTTGACAGTGTTCTGGTTTATCAAGGTTATTGGGGCCATGGATCATGTCAGTATTTAGAGGTAGGTCGATTTACAGAGGTGTCGGTATTCACAGTTTTCAATGAGTAAACAACCACACTGTATTGACTGAAGAGTAAGTCCTCTACTACACAGCCAAACTTTCACCAGCCATTTCCAGCTGGTTACCGTCACCAACCAGTACCGTGCAGTCCACAACTGAATGTAACTGGCAGGAAGGGTCCCCTTACAGTACTGTGCATTTTAAAATGAACCAGTAACTGGGTGCTTATTGACAGGTGCTGTTCAGTTACCAGATGGTACCGCACAGTTACTGTTTGGTTACTGACAGGTTATTCACCTGCTGGTTACCTGTAGTTTCCGACCAGTTACGATGCAGTAACTATCTGGTAACCATCCAGTCACCCAAACGATGGTACGTGTACATGTAACCAGTGGATGCTATTTAAACTGTGCGGTTACTGCGCAGTAAACCTGCTGGTAACAAGACCTTTCCTGTCAGTACTGTTCAGTTTCGAACCGCACTGTACTGGCTGGTGAATATTTCGCTGTGTAATTCAATCACTGGAAGTGTACTTTCCTACAATAAAATCAGGGTTAATTAAATGTATTAGAACAGGAGGTAGAGTAAAATGGTCCACCATCATGGTGAAAATCCAGTATTTCTTCATTATATTCGAGGGGCATTAGATTTATTGAAACAACAAAATAAATTTTGGTCACAAAATACGGGGTGATTAAATTTGAATAGGATGATTGAATTATCAGTGACTTCAATCTAGTCTAAGAGTAACCATGATTTCCATAGAAACCACATAATGTCTCACATTTTTCTTGTCGGCGCTTCTTCGTTTTCTCTCTTTTTCCTGGTCCACTTTGAGCTGTTCATTGATCATCTGTTGGCGTCGTTCTTCTATCCTCCCCTCTAACGCCATGACATCCATCTTCTGCTCCCGCCAGTTTACTACCTGATGAAAAATGGGGACAAACACATCATTGTAATGCGCTGAATTTTCAGGAAGACTGTCAATCACCAGTTGCATATGTAGTATACTCTCGCAAAATACAGCAATCAATCTCGCAATACAGCAATCAATCTCGCAATACAGCAATCAATCTCGCAATACTATTTATACAGCTAACAACTGCAACATTTTGTTGCTGTACTCAACCCTGATGCAGAATGTTGTAAAATCAGCTTTGCTTGACTGTTTTGTTATCTGCTCAGACAATTTTCTCAGACAGATGTTCTTTGATAATGCCAGGCAATCTCACTATTAGGTCAGACAAGCTCGCCATGTCCCGAAGCACATGCCTGTTCTCCGCCAGGGTCAGAAAATGTGACATAAGCCTCCGTGATCTTTAGATGTACCGTGGATCCCCTGAAGGCCAGGTTGGTTTCTTACCTTATCGTAGAGGGTTTTACACAGTTCCTTCTGTTTTTGTTTGCAGTCGTCTGCAGCTGTCTCGAGTTCCTGTGCTGCACATGCCTCAGCGAAGATGAGCTTGGCCTTGTTCATGAGTTCACGACGATCCCTTTGCCAGTCGTGAATCACCGCTCTTCGTCTTGTGTGATAATACTTGTACCCTAGCCACCAGTGTTCATGCTGCAGCTACAATAATGTCATAAAACCAAGTCTGTTAACAACCAGTCCTCTTAGTTTGCTAAGGGAATTTCACATTCCATTGAATAATTACCCTCAGCAGATTGACACGTTTCACAGTGTATTTGACCCTGATGCCATCTAACCTAAGCAATGAGTCATACGTTTGTCACTTTATAAGAGCCAATGGAATCATCTGTTTTTAAATATTTTACCTTGAACCCAGAGACATGATCAGACATGAGGGGCATGACTGTGGTACGAGACCAGTCCGAAGGTGTGAAAATTTCTCGCACTCTTGGTGCATGGTGTCTTTTTTTTTTTCTCATGAAGATTGATATTAGAAATGACACAAAAATATGTGAAAGAAATAAAATCGGTGGTAATTCAACGGGAAAACTGTTATTGTTATGGCGACGTCGGTTGGCAAACAGTCAATGGGAGCAAAGGCTGTGATCATTTTTTGAGCCAGCTCAGTGCCCTGGGGTTGGGACATGCTCGGGAGGTTGAGCCAGCTCAGTGCCCTGGGGTTGGGACATGCTCGGGGGGGATTTGAGCCAGCTCAGTGCCCTGGGGTTGGGACATGGTTGGGGATGCCTCGGGGGAGGTTGAGCCAGCTCAGTGCCCTGGGGTTGGGCATGCTCCAGAGAGTAGTGGATGGTTTGAATAAGAGTAGGATGATGTAAAGTCCCGGAATATTTGAGGGTATGGGGTCGGCCGAGGCTTAGTTTAAGAGATAGAGGGTAGGGCTTGGTGCCCCGTGGGTAGGGAAATGCTCCTGAGGATTGTGGATGGATTGAATAAGTGTATCATGTTGTAAAGCGCCCCACGAATATATTAGGGTTCGGGGGTTTGGGCGGGCTGTGATCAGGAACACACACAGACATCATTTATAGATTCCTATATCGAGCTTTCCCTACAGGCTCAGTGAAGAAACAAGGCCGGTGAAAATAACTATCAATGAAAAATTTGACAACTTATACATGTAGTTGGAAATATTTACAAGTGCTGGCCAAGCAAAACATCTGATCCCACAAACATCAGCATCTGGAGCAGCGTTGGGAACTACTCGGAGTTACTGAAGCCGAGATGATCACCTGGTTAGATTTGGCATGTGAGAATCACCCGAGTGTGAAATAGCTATAGCAGGAGCTCCAGGCTCTATAAATAGCAGACAGACAGATACAATATATATAGAATTATGCATGTATTACCATATGAAATCTGGTTTTCTGGGGGATTTGTTTCCTGAGTCGGTCCAATAAGAGGGATCGCCTGTTTGGGAGCTCTGTGGGGTACTGGTCATAGATAGCTTGGAATATAAAATGGTCCTCTTCACTCCAGCCACCTGTGGCATCCAAACTGTGAATACACAAACAACTCATGTTCCATCACATCTCGACATGCCAATATTGAAATATTTAGTAGCAGACCACTTACCTTGGCCCTTTTTCGGAAAACAAACGAGTTGACATCATCATTCGCTTTGATGAAACGAGACTTATTTTGAATATATAATATTGATTTATTTATTCATTCAAATGGTCAACGGACATGAAAACCAGTACAGATCATGAAGAACACTAAATACAAGGTACATGGCATAAAACAAATGAGTGTTACGTAGTATGAAAATTAATTAATTATAAATAAACAATATCAAAATAGACTTGACCGGTATAGATATAATAACATGAGGCAGCACCTAAAAGGCGCAACAACCCCTCAGTCAGACAGTTTTAGTCAGTGAAAATTGGTACACAATGAATGGAAAATGCATAATTATGTAAAAGGATTTGGTTGAATGCAGAAGATGCTTTAGCAGTGGCTTGTAAAAGATTTAAATACGCTAAATTCAGTGTGGGATGTTGCATGCATTGGAGGACTATAATAAATAATTTGACATATTGCACGTGAAAAATATGGCGAAAGAACAAAATATTCTGAACAAAAACAAAAGGCTTCAAGCCATTCTGGCTTTGAACCCTAATAATAATCTGAACAATAATAAAAGTCTTCCGATTTTCATTGGAAGCCTAGTAATATAGAGTTTTTGATAGCTAAAACTGTATGAATCCCTGTGTACCTGTTGATTGTATGTCTCTTCCCATCTGTGATCAAGAAGATTCCGAGGATGAGGATACATGTCAGAAAACCCCCCAAAAATAGCCACTTTCTCTGCAAGTATGTCCGAGTGCATCCATTTCTTTGTCGAATTTTCTGCCATATTGTAAGACATTAAAATTGGTCCAGTTTTCGTCACCAGAGATCAAAGGTCTTTTCGGATGAAGAGGACTTTAAAATAATTATTTACTGGATCGTATTGAACAATTTGACAACTGGAAACAATGGGAAAAGAAAGTGAATTTGTGCTAGACAAACAGCACTTCTTGGGGCTGAAGTGCTGTGAGGAAATATGTCGAGCCGTTGCTGGTCGTGCATTAACAAAAAAGAAAAATATTTATCCTCAAGATCTATACCGTAATGCAAACGTGCTTAAAGAGTTCATCCCATTAGTATCCTTGGTTAAATCTTATTCCTTTCTCATTTATTTGGCACAGTGTCCGTTTATGTGTTACTACCTGGAAAACAGAGCCGGCCACCATTTGCATTTACAAAATGCATTCTCCTTCAATGTTTGGGACTTTTTCAAGGAAGAAAACTCTTCACCTGCGCAGTTAATAACCAAATCTGTCAAAGATTGCGCAATCTCAGTTTTAGCCAGAAGTTCGTTCTAACATAGGTTCCTTTTCTTAATAAATTCTACACCTTATCTTCGTTCAAGTTTTTTCCCCCAGTAAAAACCTATATGTATCATTTATAGTCAATTCTACAACAAATTCTATCACTAAGGACACTGAGCACATCGTAGTTTTCTCATATCAGGAGTCACCGATTTGGCTTTGGTCATGCCTTGTTCTGATTCCAACATCACACTGCCAAAAATACCCTACTTATTTAAGAAAATGCCATAAAATTTTCTTGAAATAAGATAATTTACTCAAAATAAGTGAAATTTTAAGAAAATTGTTAAGATTATTTTTCTTGTTTAAGTAAAATTTGGAGTGAAGTAAGTATATTTTACTTAAACAAGAGAAAATTAAGACGTTTTCTTGAAACAAGATTTTTTTAAGAAATATCCTTAACTTTTTCTTGTTTATTAAGTAAAATATACTTACCCCAATCCAAATTTTACTTAAACAAGAAAAAGAAGCTTAAAAATTTTCTTAAAATTTAACTTATTTTGAGTAAAATTAACCTATTTCAAGAAAATTTTAGGGCATTATCTTAAATAAGTAGGGTATGTTTGGCAGTGCATCCTCTCCCCGTCCCGGGAATGGAGATAAATAAAAAAAATGCTGCCTGTCCATTTTGAATAACAAATGCCTGATAATCTACTTCTTAACCTTATTAAGCCTAAAGGCAAATTTAAATGTATGTGAAGGCATGTTGACTGCATGATGACATCACTCACCTGAGCACCTCGTTATGTTGTTCCTCTAACGAGCTTAACCTGTTCAGGTATTTCTCATCTATGATGATGAACTGTTGTAAGATAGAGGCCTTAAATTCCATGTCGGGACACTCCAGGTCGAAGGCCTCCTCTGGAATGCCCTGATCTCGAGGTAGTCTTGTCTCGGGTACAAATGCATTCATGTGCAATTCTCCCAAATCACCTGCAAAATACACGCTGTTGTCAACTTAGGCAATACAGACATTGGAGTTGTAAAACTAGAGGTTCCGCTTTGACCCTTGAGTTGCCGCTCCGGCATGAAGCCTATGCTGGTTGTTTTTTTTGAGCAAAAACATACGTCTCCCCCAACCTCCCACCTTGCCTTGAATGGGCACATAATTTAAGGGAAAGTGCTATAAAATTAATGTAGCAATAAGTATCTAAAACAAAGCTGCGTATCTAAAAATATTAATTACAAAGAAGCGATTTTCATTGTATTTTCATGTACAAGTAGATGAACAGATGGACGGACACCGGACACGGATGAATGCATGCACACATACACCAAAACCTGATCAAATGTGGGAGCTATCCCAATGAAGCTTCCATCCAAGTATGGTGAAATTCCATCCAATAGTTCTCAAGATATCTTGCAGACAAGGCCTGTATATACATGTACAAGCAGATGTACGGATGGACGAACACCGGACGAACGCATGCACACACACCAAAACCTAGTCAAATGAGGGGGCTATCCCAATGAAGCTTTCATCCAAGTTTGGTGAAACTCCGTCCAGTAGTTCTCCAGATATCTTGCAGACAAGCCTTGTATATACATGTACAAGTAGATGGACGGACGGACGGACATGGATGAATGCACGCACACACACTAAAACCTAATCAGATGAGGGGGCTATCCCACTGAAGCTTCCATCCAAGTGGGGTGAAATTCCGTCCAGTAGTTCTCAAGATATCTTGCAGACAATGCCTGTATATACATGTACAAGTAGATGGACGGATGGACGGACACCGGACACGGATGAATGCACCCACATACACCGAAACCTAATCAAATGAGGGGGCTATCCCAATGACGCTTCCGTCCAAGTTTGGTGAAATTCCGCCCAGTAGTTCTCCAGATATCTTGCAGACAAGCCCTGTATATACATGTACAAGTAGATGGAAGGACGGACGGACACCGGACATGGATGAATGCACGCACACACACCAAAACCTAATCAAATGAGGGGGCTATCCCACTGAAGCTTCCATCCAAGTGGGGTGAAATTCTGTCCAGTAGTTCTCAAGATATCTTGCAGACAACGCCTGTATATACATGTACAAGTAGATGGACGGATGGACGGACACCGGACACGGATGAATGCACCCACATACACTGAAACCTAATCAAATGAGGGGGCTATCCCAATGAAGCTTCCGTCCAAGTTTGGTGAAATTCCGTCCAGTAGTTCTCCAGATATCTTGCAGACAAGCCCTGTATATACATGTACAAGTAGATGGACGGACGGACGGACACCGGACATGGATGAATGCATGCACACACACCAAAACCTAATCAAATGAGGGGGCTATCCCACTGAAGCTTCCATCCAAGTGGGGTGAAATTCCGTCCAGTAGTTCTCAAGATATCTTGCAGACAAGGCCTGTATATACATGTACAAGTAGATGGACGGATGGACGGACACAGGACACGGATGAATGCACCCACATACACCAAAACCTAATCAAATGAGGGGGCTATCCCAATGAAGCTTCCGTCCAAGTTTGGTGAAATTCCGTCCAGTAGTTCTCCAGATATCTTGCAGACAAGCCCTGTATATACATGTACAAGTAGATGGACGGACGGACAGACACCGGACACGGATGAATGCACGCACACACACCAAAACCTAATCAAATGAGGGGGCTATCCCACTGAAGCTTCCATCCAAGTGGGGTGAAATTCTGTCCAGTAGTTCTCAAGATATCTTGCAGACAATGCCTGTATATACATGTACAAGTAGATGGACGGACGGACAGACACCGGACATGGATGAATGCACGCACACACACCAAAACCTAATCAAACTAGAGCATAGTCTGAGGGATGCACACATTTGATCAAAATGATCAGTAAGGCTGCTTACAAGATACCCCCCGTAAGGGCATAGATACATGGGGGTGGTTAACGTTTCACGAGTAAGCTGAATGGGATTGTGGCAGTGGAAATCATCAGTAAGCATGCTTACAAGATACCCCCCGGATGCACATTTGATAGGAATTGACGAGTATTTGTAGAGGAATATAAGTATACATGTTATGAGTGGCGGCACAGTATGTAACTAGTTGACAATGAGACCTCGCTCGGTTGGAGTGCGGTTAACGGATTGTCTATGCATGTGTCGTGACGATACTCAGATGAGTTTAATGGATTGTTCAGAAAATTGATGTTAATAATGATTGTTGAGAATGGGGTTATGCAGGCATATTGTGTTTTACCTAACTGTTGTTACCACTAGAACCGTGTAGACTTGAAATGGGCTGTTGCAACAGATAGGCGAATTACTGTCATCTGGATAACCATATTGAAGAGGAAAAGGAAGTAAATGAGAAGTGAAATATTAAACTTACTACCTGTAGCCGCATATGCAACATCCTGAGCTAGGTCTCATGGTATGGCAGCTACATACAAAATTTGAGAAGAATCTAATCAGCCGTTGTCAAGTTATGCTCCAGAAATGGAATGTTACGGACCAACTGAGAAAATTCTGCCCATAGGTGGCGCCACCTGTAGACGCACATGCGCCAAACGCAATCCCAAGCAAGGTCTCATGGTAAGGTAGCTACATACCAAATCTGAGAGGAATCCAATTAGCTGTTGTCAAGTTATGCTCCGGAAACAAAATATTACGGACCGACAAGAAAAAGTTTTGACCCTAGGTGGCGCCACCTGTAGATGCACATGCGCCAAACGCAATCCCAAGCGAGGTCTCATGGTAAGGTAGCTACATACCAAATTTGAGAGGAATCCAAGTAGCGGTTGTCAAGTTATGCTCCGGAAACGAAATGTTACGAACTGACTTGAGAAACTTTTGACCCTAGGTGGCGCCACCTGTAGACGCACATGCGCCAAACGCAATCCCAAGCGAGGTCTCATGGTATGGCAGCTGCATACCAAATTTGAAAGGAATCCAAGTAGCGGTTGTCAAGTTATGCTCCGGAAACGAAATGTTACGGACTGACATGAGAAACTTTTGACCATAGGTGGCGCCACCTGTAGACGCACATGCGCCAAACGCAATCCCAAGCAAGGTCTCATGGTATGGTAGCTGCATACCAAATTTGAGAAAAATCCAACTGGCGGTTGTCAAGTTATGCTCCGGAAACGAAATGTTACGGACGGACGTACGGACATCCGTACGGACATCCGTACGGACGGACGGACAAGCTGAAACCAGTATACGCCCCCTACACTACGTGTCGGGGGGTATAATGAGGGGGCTATCCCACTGAAGCTTTCGTCCAAGTGGGGTGAAATTCCGTCCAGTAGTTCTCAAGATATCTTGCAGACAAGGCCTGTATATACATGTACAAGTAGATGGACGGACACCGGACACGGATGAATGCACCCACATACACCAAAACCTAATCAAATGATGGGGCTATCCCAATGAAGCTTCCACCCAAGTTTGGTGAAATTCCGTCCAGTAGTTCTCAAGATATCTTGCAGACAAGGCAAGGGGACGGACAGACATCCATCCAGACATTCATCCATCCAGACAGACAGACAGCACAAACACTCGATGTCTCCCCCCAACATAGTTGGGGGAGACATAATAATAACTGTCAAAACATGTCAGTGGCTTATGAATGACATGCTCATTAGTTTAGATATTTTTGCAAGGTTTCAATTTCCATTTAATCAAGTTTCCACTAAGTGTAATTATGTTTCTTAAAGGTGAAATGCAAAGGTTTTCAGATTGTTCTCTTTATATTTTGTACAGGTTACTGACAAAAACTGGCCTATGAAACTTGCTTGGTCTCATTTGAAGTTTTTTTTTGTCTGCTAGTGCTAGAAGCTTTAACAAGAGCCCAAGGGGCTTCAATATACGCCCGTATATCTTGAATTACATTGGTCTAAATTTCAAGTTTGTTTAATAGCCTTGATTCCAATTGCTAGCTAGCAATCCAGAGAAAGGTCTACAATTTTGTGCTTCTGAGAATATAACATATATCACAGCTTATATTGAATGATACACTAAAATGAGCTTAACTCTTGGTACATGTAACTAGTTGACCTTGGAGCAAGAGCCGAGAGCTCACATATCCCACACTGAAATCGACAATAGTCAACCACAAGAAAATAGTGGTTTTCCTGCAAATGGATTTCTTTCAAACGAGAAAATTTTTAATGAAGGAAGAAGAAACTGATGAAGTAAACCTTTGTTCTTGAGTTAATAAACAGGTGTGAAGTTCATAAAGGACTCCTCTCCCCATTAAATTAGTAAATGTATGGTTTTTATTTCACAACAGTTTAACTAAATGTAGCTGTTTCAAACTCCACAAGACAAATGCCATATATATGTAGGGAAGAGAACTCTGAATATTCCAACCTAACACATATAGTCAGCTAAACTTGATTCAGTTTTTGGGGACTGTGACCTTGACCTTTGACAAATTGATGTATGGCTCCTCTTTGCCATGCGAGTAAGGTATACTCAAAGTTTGGTACCAATCCATACCTTGAAACTAGAGTTATCGCACGGACAACAAATGTTAATGGATGAATGGACAGAACGCAGCCAACATCAACATTGCATTACATGACCTCATCTTCGACAGGCATAGGAAAATGTGACTTTTAATGATTTCCTGATTTTGGGGTCACAGTGACCTTGACCTTTGACTTGACCTAAATATTGGTACATGACACATTGTCTTCCCTCAATGTATCAATGGACACAAGAAAAATCATGATTTTTATGAATTTCATGATTTTGGGGGTCACAGTGACCTTGACTTTCGGCCTTGACCTACATTTTGATACGTGACACATCATGTCCTCCTAATGTATCCAGACACAAAAAAAGTAATTTTCAAAGATTTCTTGATTCTGGAGTCACAGTGACATTGACCTTGACCTAAATTTTGGTACATGATAAACTGTCTCCCCGTAATTTCTCAATGGACACAAAAAACCATGATTTTTAACACTTTCAAGATTTTGGGGTCAGTGACCTTGACCTTTGACCTTGACCTACATTTTGGTATGTGACACATCGTGTCCCCCAAATGTACCTACTGACACAAAAGAAATGTTGTTTTCAAAATTTTCTGATTTGGGGGTCACAGTGACCTTTGACCTTGATCTAATTTTTGGTATGCGACACTCCATTTCCCCCTATTGAATTCACTCACAAAGAATTGGTAATTTTTAATGCTTTCCTGATTTTTAGGTCGCACTGAGTTTTGACCTTGATTCTGGGGTCACAGTGATCTGGACTACTGACCCGGGTCTAAATTTTGGTACATGACAAAACGGCTACCCGTAATTTCTCAATGGACTAAAAAAATCATGATTTTTAACAATTTCATGATTTTGGGGTCACAGTGACCTTGACCTTTGGCCTTGACCTACATTTTGATATGTGACACATCATGTCCCCCTAATGTATCTACTGACACAAAGAAATGTTATTTTTAATAATTTCCTGATTTTGGGGATACAGTGACCTTTGACCTTCGACCTTGACCTATATTTTGTTATGCGACACTTCATTTCCCCCTAATGAATCCACTCATAAAAAATTAGAAATTTGTAATGAATTCCTGATTTTTCGGTCACACTGACCTTGACCTATGACCTCGACCTACATTTGGTATGCAACATATCTTTTTCCCCTAGGGCATCCACTCATCAAAAATTAGAACTATAGATAGAAAACTGTCAATGATTCATGATTTCCCGATTTTAGGCAACAGTGACCTTTGACCTCTGGCCGCGACCTCAATTTCGGTACGCGACACATCGTCTCCACCTAGCGTATCCACTCACAAAAAATTGCAACTGTGGATAGAAAACGTTCACAGATATAGACCGGACACGAACACTTCAGTGATTTCCCGTTTTTTAGGCCAGTGACCTTTGACCTCTGACGTTGACCTTCATTTTGGTACGCGACACATCGTCTCCCCATAGGGTATCCACTCACCAAAAATTAGAACTGTAAATAGAAAACTGTGCCAGATATAGACCGGACACGACGGACGGGACAGACGGACAGACGGACGGAAACCGCCATCACATAATACGTCCGCCTTTTGGCGGGCGTATAAAAAGTTAATACTCCAAGCTCAGAGTTGGAAATCGTCATGATACATTGTATCACATCAGCACAAAACGACTGAACATTACAGAGTATAAAACCAGGACAGGTGGTCTGACAGGACATCACAAGCTACCGTCAAACAAGGGCATATAAAGGATATGGATTTCCATAGCTGAACTTAGTCAGGCCTGAGATGCCAACTTCGGAAGAGTTTTCATAACATCTTAGGAGACAAAATATGGCGAATAAAACAGAAAAGGCTTTGATAAGCTGATATTTTCATCACCAATTAACTCATCGAAAAAATATAAAACCTTTGAATTCCACCTTAAAGTAGGAATGCAGCATCAGATCATAGACTTTCCATTCTACAACAGGATGCAATCACCAATACAAAATGAATACTATTTGATTCATTTAAATCAGGCACGAGAGTGGAAGCAAAAAAAATGTCATGGTATTGCAGTATAAAATTAGACACTGAAGATAGTTCTAGAATAATAGAGCTGATGTAAACACGTTTACATTCTGTTCTGTGATTATAATCATAGAATTCTCTCGAAATCGTAACCGATTTATCACAAGTAAATTGCAAGTGGCCGATACACGAAGAGGCCCGTATGACGAGTGTAATTGGGCCACAGCGCCAGCTACACATAGGCTTGTATACATACTGTTTTGTGGGTTAATCATTTTGAGCTTTCTAGAAGCTGTTGTGATCGTATCTGGGTTAGATCATACGTCAAAGCTGTACCGGTAGAATGTACTGGAATGCCACATAGAGTATAAATAGCCCGACGTTCAGTGATCGAGGAGGGATTCTAACTGGCTTCTATGTGGGTGCATTAGATTGTGCTACTATCTAAATATTACCTTTGCCTGAGATTACTGACTGTTGGATTACTCCTGTGTTTTGACCGCTGTGTTATCTACGTGATTGAACTGTCGGAGATTGGACCCTTTGCTGGAACAGTAAACGGCTGAGCGGTGTTGGACTATTAAAATACAGGAACGCGATTTCTGCGCGTCGGCACGGACTATATAGAGATTTGCACGTTAGTATGGACTGTGAGAGAGACACGGGTATAGCATTGAACAGTAAGACTATATTTCATATTTGTTTGTTAAGTTGACCTTACTTAATTTGTATATGATTTTAGTATTGTAAATAAATATTTGATTGTTAATCCTTGACATCACAAAAGTTTTCTGTTGCGTTTTTTCTATTATCGTTTATGACGTAACAAAAATAATAAAAATATTTCAAAATTTTCTCCTCAAATTGACAGATCTCAGAAACAGCCACTTCAGCTACAAAAAAGCGGAATTCCACTAAAAAACGAAAATTCATCATGCCTGTTTAAATGGGGTCTTTTCACATTAATCCTTGGACAATGCTGTTTTGCTCCATTGTCAGCTATGCAGGTACACAGCACATGGGCCACCGCATGCGCGGGTTGTTCTCATGATCTCACCTCTATGTTTATAACTATTGATAACTGGTTTTAATACGATGCAGATAAAATATTCCTACTATTCCAAGAAAGGACCAACAAGCTAACATTTAAGATAATTTTGGCAGCTTCAGGTCGGAACTAAACCAGTTATCATTGATTAAAAATATATTCTGGGTTAAAGACATAGGGAAGCGCTAAGATTAACAAACCACAGCTCAAGTATCCAGCCAGGTGTCTGTGCACCGCCCGCTGTCATCGAGGCCATGCAGATAGCATCGCCCTGGCATTAACTTGAGCTATAGTGGGAATTGCCCATTCATCTTACATGGACTGTGTGTATGTAAAGGGGTAATACAAGTAACTCTACCCATTTTCAATTCCCGTTCCAGTGAGATCTGATCATTTTGCAGTTTTTGGAGTACCCCATTCTGCTGATGACGCACATTGTCTATGGTACATCTTATCTCGGCATGTTTGTCGACGACCTCTGGTGTTCCATTACGAAGTTCACTCTGGTTCTCAGACAGCCAGTACTGGAGGTCTTCTCTAACATAATAAAAAAGAAATCAATCACCACATAATTATAGGAATCACAAAACTGGTTAAACATTTTCATTGATCTAATATAAACAAGAGCAAATTCTTCTATTTTTCTTTCTTCACCTTTCTGTCAAACAAAAAAACCAAAAAAACCAAAACCTGAAGACCAAAATTTTTTTCCTATAAGCATAAGAAATACAAGTGGATACATTAAAAAAATGGAAATCGTTTTCAACAGCTGACATAGATGACATTGAATAACACTTTGATGTAAGGCAGCTGGTCTTGTGCATTTTACAGGAGTTGGTTGGCCATAATAAGCTGGTTCCAAAGAACATGATCCATTCTTCTCACAAGCCTGATCAATAGCGCCCCCAACACCCTACAAATTTTTCTTCGAAATGGCTGCACATAATTTAAATGTATAATGGCATGATTTAAAAAAACTGCATAGACATGATAAACACTAAATTGTGTGACATGTTTCGCATAATAAACCACAAGCATTTTAATGTAACAGCTCATAACATTTGTGTTGCCAATGGGCATGGTGGGTGAGATCAGATTTGAAGCGGTTCGTAATAAGCATGAAACAGATCGAGGCGCAGCGAATGGGGTCTGTACATGCAATCCATACAAGTTTGGTGAGGGGTTCTAACTGGAAGAGATCATGACAAATTTAAGTGTGGATTTTACCCTCATCAAGTGGAGTTGAATTGCATAATGAAATATTGCATATGAAAGAAAAATGTTGATTGACATAAAACGAACATCTTGTTGTTGTATACTCACAATAATTGCAAGCCATTAGATCTATGTATGATTCTAAAATAACAGGATTGTGGAATGTTGTACTTTTATTCATATCAGCGGCTATCAACTATTGCTATGTATATTCATGTGTATAATAATGTGCTTGTAAATAATAGCTCATTATAATATGTACTTTGAAGGCCTCAAGGGAGAACAGTCTCTGACTGATTGTGTAACCCTTGTTTTAATAAAGCATTTTTTATTATTATAAATGAAACATTCTTTTCATGTTTAACTCATTGCCTACGGCAAGCCGTTGTGAGCGGCGCACGTTCTTTAAACGTGCTCCGGAAAGCCATTGTCAGCGGCTTCTTGATAGCCTTATCTGAACACACCTGTGATTGGTTGTTTCGGCCTCAGTAACAAAAATTGACCATTCAACGCTCCCGTGATATATGAATCACTGGCTACATTCTTTTCAGCCTCGATTTAGAGTTTATTACATCGGGAATCTCCAAATAACGTCATGTCATGTGACAATTGTGTGGGGAAACTCCAAAAATGGTGGCTGCCGTCGTCATGTGTTGTGTTTCTGTTTTCTCCTGACTAGACAACATACAAGTTCAAGAACGGTTTCCATCATCAGATTTTATTTATACGAATCACCAAAGCATCAAGGATTGTAAAAATATATAGATAGCCTCATGAAATGTGACAAATGAAAGCGGTTTTCAAAGCATGGCGTCACCATCCCGTGTGGGCGACGAACCCTCGTGGGTTTTTTTTCTCCAGACTTGGAAAATACTACAAACAATTCAAGAATGGTTTCCATCATAAGTTTTTATTTATATGAATCCCCAAAGCGTAAGGATTGTAAAAATATATAGTTTACCCTACCTAAGGTACCCATGGAAAAATCTTAGGGCCATTATAATAACCGTATGCGGAAATTAATATTTTTGCATAATTCATTCCGGCCAGTTGTGAATATTTATTCCGTAGGCAAAGAGTTAATGATATTTCACTCATGGAGACCAAATGCTCGCTAAAACATGCCACATCCTTTACAGTATTCATTTTTTTTTTCATAGGATATACAACAAGCTTTCATCCAATCACACAACTCCTTACCTTAGGGCCCATATCGGGTCAACCGTATCTTGTTTAAACTTCGTAAAATCAGTACTCAGTAAGTTATCGAAGTCTTCAAAGTCCTGAAACAGACCATAGCAATCGTCGTCTATCAGGCACTGTCTCGATTGAATGTCTATCTCTGCCTGAGCCCGTTTCCGCTGGTTGTTAAGCCGGATGAATTCTTTCTGCCACACCATTTTGTGCTGTCTCTGAACATGACTCTCTTTGTTCTGCTTGGAGATCTGCTCAATTTTCTTGATCTTGATCAGTGACTTGTGAGAGGAGAATTTCTTCTCTGCCGCCATAGAGCGTAGCTTCTCATAGTCAACAGCGGTGTACTTGTTACTGCCCAGTCCATTGGTCATTCTTCTCAACAATCTGTCTGAAAAAAAAACCACATTCAAGCTCTAGTTAATAATCACATTTTTGGTTCACTTTTTTTTCTAACATTCATTTTGAAGAAAAAAGTGATGACAGACGGCACAATTATTTTTTACTCGTTAACTCGGATTAAATCAATGGTAATGTAATACAGCACTAGTGCTCTTGGAACTTTACGTTCACTTGATCGGAATGATAAACAATAATTTCTTTTTGTTCAGGACCACTTAAATTCTGACTGTGATATGGTTCTAACAAATCTCCCTTATTATAAAACTGGCAACATCAAAGATGAGTACTAAATTGTACTTGTCTTTGTAAGTCATATCTTGCAGACTATCTCACATGTACAATATTGAAAACTGGTTTCGGTAACTTTTTTATATCTGTATTGCATCCGTCTTTATTTTATTTTTATCTCTCTTTTCTTCTAAAACAATTTTTTTTACAATTTCTCATTATGCATATGGTAAATCCTCTAATGAATCAATCATACTATTCAAATTCAATCATACACAAAAGGATAAAATTCAATCATACACAAAAGGACAAAATGCAATCATTTTAATAAATTTGATCACACTCTAAAATGATGAAAATAACAAAGAATAATAGATTATCTGTATAATTTTGAACCAGTTTGTCATATTTAAGTTCTAATAAATTTGCTCACCCCCTGATTCTATGGTGGGAAATTTCACTTCCTGTGATTGAATTATTAAGAGTACATCATACATATATGTGCGGTATTGATACACTGACATTAAGAAGATTATCCCAGAAATCAATCAAATTTATAGAGAAATTACCTGGTTCATCATGGTCGCTGTGAATCCGATGGCTGGTGAAAAACGTTTTCAGATCACGGCCACTCATGATTTATCTACCTTGTCTTCTTAGGCAAACACGGAATTCACTTCAGGTACTGTAAACAATTGGAAGAATAATTTACAACAAAATTCCTCAAGCATTTCAAGGGTGAGGTAGTGCAGCATGTTGTTGTTGCAAAAGAATTGTTTCCCTCAATGAACATGCTAAAAAAGTTGAATATCTTAGAATTAACAAATCAGAGACAGAGAGAAATTAGACATAATGTTGCATTCAGTTTAACAAATCATAGCAAGCTGAAACTATATACACAATAACTGCATAATGTAGACTATATACACAAATGGTGTTTTTTTAAGTCCCACACCCCAAGTGGGTGAGCAGCATGGGTTTTGTGCCATGTCTGTTGCCACAAGGGGAAGATTAATTTCCTCTACATGATGGCTGTACATGGATAGTCACACATGTCCAGCTAATCATATCGTAGTTAGTTATATCGTCGCTATATGGCCGAAATAGTGCTGAACGTGACGTTAAACCCTAACTCACTCACCTTTTTTAAGTCCCACTAAAAATAAATACACATACACTCTAAAGGTGAAATGCAAAGGTTTTTATATTCTTCTTTAAATACTTTATATAGGTTGAATAATGATAGAAATATCGGTCTGTCTATTTCGCTTGGTTTAATTTGAAGTAGTTTGTCTGCTAGAAGCTTTATAAAGTTAGTACCCAAGCCCAGCAAACCGGCATTGCTTATCTTTCCTTGATTGTGACGTCACATCAAACCAGCCTCTTGAAGACTGAACATTACAAGTATATGACGTCTGGCCATGTGGTCTGATGTGACGTCACAAACAAGCATCAAAAAAGGGCAGATAAGTGATGCTGATTTCATTTCTGAAATCAGGCTTGAGATATCAACTTTGGAGGACTTTTTTACAGCTGCTGGGAGACTAAATACTTCAAATAAAACCGTCTCAACCTTTGGGTGAAACGTCTTTGGAGGTCAGTGGACGAGATGACCTGTAGTCAGGGAAAGTAGAAACCACAAAGTTAAGCCTGGGGTCACTCGTAAATATACCCGTCGGCCCACTAAGGCAAATCTTTTGTCTAAGAAATAAAGGTGAAATGCAAAGGTTTTCAGATTTTCCTTTCTCTGTCCTTCATGGATTAGCTAATGTTGGAGCTATCAACCTTTTTTGAAAAAGGATGGCCTGTGAGTACTGTTAGCTAGATAAAACCTTCATCAGCTATTATTATTATAATCCGGATTATAATCCTATCTTTGTAACCTGAACTGTTTCTGTCAAAAAGGGGGGGGGGGCTAAATATTTTTCTTACGCTTGAGCTGTTGGGCTGAGACTTACTTACCCCTGGGTCAAGCTCCATTAGAACATGTAAAAACAAATCCAAGATAGGCCCCATGATGACATCACACTGACGTAATTTTTCAACAAATTTTAGGCATTTTTGGGACGATTTTCAGTCAGATTCTTCGAAGTTTATATTAAAGTGTTTTCTTCATAACACTGCATGATGAATCATTAAATAATAATCTGATGTGAAATAAAATAGCTTTTTCCACTTTTCCTTGCAAAAACACCCAGGAATTTTGAAGAAAAATGACTAAAACATTTTCTGGTATAACACATGGTCGCCATTTTAAATTTACCCATGATCCTTGGCTCGGGGTGGGGGGGGGGGGGGGGAATGCAAATAGGCTCAAAATGACTCCAATGTGATAAACTACAGTGTCACTTATTTGTTGTTCCGGAAATAGGGCAGAATATTTGGTAATGGCCATAATGCCCCCCCCCCCCCCTCCAAGGCCTGTTAGGTTTAAATAATTATTCTGCCTGTGATCCCCAAAAGAGGGCTCCACATGTGGTCCTCTCAAAACCCTGGTATCATTCGGGTATAACAGGATACACGTCTGTGCAAAAATCAACTCAACAGCTTGTACACTTCAGGAAATCCTGTCACTTCCCCGCCAAACCAATTCGCCCACCTCACTCAACACTCCCCCCCCCCCCCCGCCAAGCAGAAATTTCTCCCACATAATCATAGGAACTGGAAAGCGAGGGAGTGTTCCTTATGTTTCGTTATGACCATGTTACGGTCACTGGGAATTATTCCTGGTTTGTTTAGCTCATCTCAATCATTGTAAATCAATACACGTTATCTCCCGTGTAGTAAATTGTATCTGCCCTGATTGGGCGCTGTGATCAGCATAATAAAAACCTTACCTTACCTTACCTTGAACCTTGAATTATAGGCGTGTTGTACTGTTCAGTATAAATGTTATCGTTGTATTTGGGCATTCCTCTCTATCCGTGAGAACCTTATTTTAAGGGAAATATTTAGATCCATGAATCCTAATATAAACAATACAGCATGCAGGTGCTCTCGACGCTCGACGACAACAGATCTCGTTGTTGTTGTTGTTGGTTTGGATTCTCATAATTTACATGAATTGAAACCCAACGATATGGTCATATGAAATCTCAAGCATCTGTTCGGGATAATGAAAACGACACGGATTTCTCGATTAATTAGTGAAAAACGCATGAAAATTACCACAACAAGAAGTTGATGAATTTGTCATTTTCCTTCGCAACAACGACGCCTATGTCGCATTTTGAGAAAGTTTCCTTCGTACAGAGAAGAGCTCCAGTGAAGGGGATGTAAAGCAACGCTTCTCAAAATCAAACCTAAGTTTTGGCTGTTGTTTTATTACAGTATCAACACTATAATGTCTTCGCCCCGTATTCCATGGCCACGTGGAACTGTAGAAGTTGTTTGTAAAACCGTGGCTATACCATCCGGTAATAAATGCCCAGTGGTTTGTCCAGGGCTTAACTGGAAAAAAAAGAAAAAGTTTTGGCTGTTGCCATAATTTATGGCCCGATTTTTTCTGCAGAGCATTTGACTTTGTTATAACTGATAAAATAAAATGCAAAAAATGGTACCTCATCATGATGTCTCTTTTTTTTCCAGCCAAGCTAGAGTAGCGCTGCATAACAGCACGTTAACTTAGAATACGGATTCTTTCACACCGGTAGGCTACTTTTGGATAGACGATTTCCAATAACTTATCGTGACGTTTTCATCATTTATTCCCATTTAAGAACAGCTATGCTACCGGTACATTTATATCTTTTTGAAAACATAATGGCAACATTGCATTTGCTCATTATAAAATGCAGATACATTGTGTAGCATTGCTGGTATTTCAATTATACTATACCACGCGCACTGTATCTTTCTTTTGTAACTATTTAACATTTTCCTTACCGTACATTTCTTTAATTCTCAAAGGTAGAAATAAGAATTGTCTCTATTAGCTTTTCTGTTAGGAAACACAGACAGAGAATAATGACTAATGAATAATAATTTAGAATAGGATATACTAAACGTGGAGAAAGAGATTATTGAAAACTTGCAAGGATAAATCGAAACAAGGAAACTTAAAGATTCACTTGATCAAGCTAGAGCAGAATTTAAGATATAAAAAAATGAAGGAACATGATTAGATCCAAGGCAAACTGGCACGAAAACGATGGAAAAAGAGTTCAGCGTAGTTTTTTCATCTTGAAAAAAGAAACCAAACTCTAAAAACTTTTTTTTAGAAATACAAAGAGTGGAACGTATATCACAGATATTCTGTCAGAAGTAAAACTAAACTATGCAAGTCTGTTCTCAAAGAACTGTAATTTAGACACATCAAGGAGTGAGAATTTTATGTTGCACAATGTCAAACTGTCAGAAGAGTAAATACTCGCTCACTTCATAATCTGAACGGGAGGTTCATTAACTTTTGAAGAGTGTAAAGAGATACTGGAAACCAGGGAAATCTCCTGGCTCACATGCAAGGTCTATCGGCCGAGTTTTATCAAAAAGTTTGGAATGATATCGGCCCTTTTCTGTTTTGATCTTCAAACTACCGGAATGCTTTTAAAACTGGATCACTCTTCACTTAACAACAATAAGGTATTATCACTTGTATACCCATATAAGATAAAGATAGAATCAGTTCTCGACTCCATAATATTAGCGAAACACAAAATGGTTTAATGAAAGGGAGATTCATAGGAGAAATAACTATACTTATTTACGACATAATTACCTTTACAGAAGAGAATAATATTCCCAGTCTACTATTTCTTATTGACTTTGAAAAAGAGCCCAGACTGGAATTTTATAATAAGGACTCTGGAATCATTTAATTTCGGAACAAATTTCATTAAATGAGTGAGTAGTAATAAAAGGACCAATAAACGCCAGTTGACCTTTGAACTCTGATTTTTTTTGGGGCGGGTTCGCGGCGGGGTCAAATGTTATCGAGTGCACTTCCGATCACGTGACCGAAAAAGTTGCTAGAGGTCAACCCTACCGATTTGATAATCCTGGTTAAGTCATTTCAGTGTTATATGCATATCATGATATGAAAGTCGAAGCTTGTCTGGGCATTTCCAGTGACGTCATCAATTCGGGGGCTAGCAAGTCTCAACATGTGAGTTATACTCACAATGTATAGACTGTATAGACTCTTTAGTATTACCGATGCCGCGGTCAATACACCAACTTTTAGTCTTGCTGTCGCTTCGCCCGAATCTCCGGTCATCTTTGATAATGTCCGGTAATTTCCGTTTTGACCTTAGAGGTCATCCTACCTTGAATACGCCCCAAGTAGTAAAGGGGGATACCACAGACGAGTTTCTCCTGTCTCTTAACATGGGACCCTGAATTTTTGGCTCCTCAATAATTTGACCTTGACCTTGCTGACCTAAGGTCACGAAACTTTGTCAGTAGATTTCCGCGGATGTTATATATGCTTAGAATGTGGTGATTTTCAAAACAATGGCGATCAAGCCGGAAGTGACGTCATGAAATAGCCAATAGCTCGTGGATGGCAGGGGCTAGAGTTATCGGATAAACTTATAAAAGTTTGTCAGTTACGGTGCTTGCCGACGGGCGGTGGTTCTCTCCGGGTACCCCATTTTCCTCCACCAACCAAATTGACTGTCGCCAAATCGCCCCCCCCCCCCGCCCCCTTTACAACGAAAGCGTGAATTTGAATATACCAGTGACAGCATCATGGCTTCATCAGGTTGGAAGTAGTGATATGTCTGGGTTATTTCTTATCGACGAGAAGCTAGCGATGAATACACGGTAGAGAGAGATTATACTGAACAGCATTGGTTTGAATAGAGGCCCATTCGTTGAGAGAATTATACCAACGGTTTCTAAGGCACAGAATTAAATACACGTTCAAGTTTACTGCAAGTCGAATATGTAGTGTCCACATATAAACCGTTAATCTGAATTCCGTTTAATTCTACTGTTTACGGGTATTATATAACACTTGCCAGTGCGTATACATGTATTGAAATGAATTCCACTTGTTCACTGATTTCACGAGAAGCCTCGAGAAGGCTATCCAGTTTAAACGGCTCATCTGTACCCCCTATCTCCTCTTGTTTCAATTGTTTCAATAGTTTCAATAGTAAAGGTTTGGGGACCGCTGGCCCTAATAATTCTCCGGGAGACCTGTCCCTGGATTAAAGCATGGAAGCCTATTTGTCTGGCTTAGGGTATAGGGTTCGAGTTAATATTTTTATTTAATACATATTTGGAATTGGTGCTAATGTTACCCAGTCCGTACTGTCCACCCAGTAATCCCAAGCATTGAACACTGAAAACAATGGAGAAAGTGTCAGAAAGAGAATTAGATTTAATCAGTCGGTAATCTGCGCATCAACAGCGCATTACCACCTCACAGTACAGAAGAGCACCATAGCGTTTAGCCAACAGAAGTTGTCTCCCCTAGACCATACAGCAGCCT
>JAVTVY010005212.1:0-39313 GCA_036873755.1 Hanleya hanleyi | reverse complement strand
GTCGTTGCCATGTACGTACGTCCGTCCGTCCGTCAACATTTTCTTGTCCGCTAAATATCTGCAGATCTATGAAGTCGGGCCTGACCAAACTTTGGTGAGAGCTTCCTGAATGTTGACAGATGAACTGATTAGATTTTCAGATGGCTATGATGATGTCATGATTTTTAATTATTTTTTTTATTATTTATTGATGGCGTAGCTTTTGCACTGTTATCTATGCCCATAGACATGTTCTTGTCCGCTGAATATCTGCAGATCTATGAAGTCGGGCTTGACCAAACTTTGGTGAGAGCTTCCTGAATGTTGACAGATGAAATGATTAGATTTTCAGATGGCTATGATGATGTCATGATTTAAAAAAAAAATTATTATTTATTGATGGCTTGGCTTCTGCACTGTTATCTATGCCCATCAACATGTTCTTGTCCGCTGAATATCTGCAGATCTATCAAGTCGGGCCTGACCAAACTTTGGTGAGAGCTTCCTGAATGTTGACGGATGAAATGATTTGATTTTCAGATAGCTATGATAATTTCATGATTTTTAATTTTTTTTAATTTTTTAATTTATTGATGGCTTAGCTTTTGCACTGTTATCTATGCCCATCGGGAACCCTTGGTTGCATGTTTCGTTGTGAATTTTGAAGGTTCCCTGATACAAGAAAACCTGGTCCATTCATGATTCTCATTGAATGAAGGACAACATTTTTCTTAAATTTTGCTATTAAATCATTCTATTCTACATCATATGATTTATTCTAAAACTTTTGCATGAACCATATTTGTGTCCACACATTTAACTGGTGCAACATAATGCTTCAATTTTTGTCACCAAACATGTTACTGTACCTTGGAAATTATGTAAAAAGAGTGATTAGGAGAGCCCATTTTTAGCCTGACTGTGTGCAATTTTGAATCAGTTTGCATACCTGGAGCTTATGCCCCCCCTTGGGATTTTTTGCAGGTTCCGATCCCAAACTCCCAGTTTCTTTTCGTAATTCATTATTGAGGGTCCAATTTTTTTAAGTGAATTTCGGCGCAAAGAGCCTGTGATCAATCACAAAACAGAGGTTTATTAACATGAAATTCAATACCCAGCTATGCAATCGGATCATTATTGAGGCTTCCAGAAGTTTTTTCTATGAGTATTTCCTTCAGAAATCCTTTCAAATTGAACAACACAACACTTTCGTTTTTTGTTTCATTTGAGTTTTGGGTGCCCATATGTTTTCCAAAACTAAACTGGTTCTAGATGCAGCCCTGATCCTACTTGACTAAAAAAAAAACAGGCTGAGGGGTCCACGCACCTGTTAGGTGCTTGCCTGCAATTCATGTTTCAGTTTTAAAATGGGGGATGAGTTAGGCAGAGCTGATAGTTGGGTCGTCTGGATCGCTTCGACCAGTTGGTCACTTCTACCAGAAGCGGCAGAAGTAATATAAGTTTTTACAATGTATCAGCAGGTATGCAGAGAGAAGACACTGAACAACTAAGATGAGTAAAAAAAGTTGGGTTAGAGCTTTTCTTGTCCTATTTTCAGAATCTTTTAGATAAAGTGTGTTTCATTCCTTCTCTTTATATATGGTAGCGTGAGGTAACAACATCGATTAACTAGCATTGTTTTATTGTGAACAACATCGAATAATCAGCATTGTTTTATTGATTTGAGACATGGTCCTGTGCTCCGTAGCTGAAGCTGAAAGTTCAGTGCACTAATTACATTGTTTCAAACTGGTTAACAGTTGTGAATGTATCAAAGATTACTTTTCACACAGCAACAAATGTTTACACTTAATAATACAATAGTCTTCATCAGTTAATAACCTCTTATCACTATAAGTATATTCCTTGATTTCTCCAGTTTTATAATTAAAACCTTTTATTTCTGGAAAACTATTCAACATGGGTTTGGACTAGATAATAAAAAAGCAATGCCTCAATTTTTTAAATGTTTTATTATTATTGTATATTCAACGTGTGACCAGCTCATTTTGTTCAATTGAAAGAAACCCCTTAAAATTCCATGAAAAAAGATCTGAGATAAATTTTGAAAAAAAAATGAGGAAATAAAATTCTGTTGAAGGGTTGTTCTACTTGACAAATTTAATAATTTGCTGGAAAACTTGGAACTTCTCGAATAATAATCTATTACGTTTGAAAATGAAGGCATGTTTTATAGAAAGACAAGTATTTAAATTGGGATAAGTTTATATCTATTGATCTCACAAACAATATAGTCACATATGTTTAATCCCAAAGAAATAATCTTTCCAGTAATATATATATATGTATGTATATTGATCATGTTCATAGCTTTAATTTTGCAATAAGACAACAAATATGAACAAGTGTGTGAATTTCCAAGGAGGTGGGTCAGCTAGAAACCCTTATTACTGTATAATCTAAATACACTTATTTCTTGCGCTGTAAAACTTACCTTCACATACCTTATTGCTATCGTGTTCCTACGCGATTGCCCCATTGTAAAACCTTACCACAGAACCAAAAGAAAATAGTCCCTGTAATGCCCAATGCCCATGCGCGAGTACCCAGAATCCTCTCTGTCTGACCACGTCACTTCCTTCTTTCCTCTACAATCGTAGCAGTCAGACGTAGTTCCTTTGTGCTCCCGTAAAAGTTTCAAGATCTACATCTGTAATACCACGATATTCCTCGATCGTTACCTTGGATTACCTACGGAGATTTCCTGGGATATTACCTTGAGAGAGAAGGGGAATATTACCAAATTCTTGGATTCGAGACCTACCTGGACTTCAAATATCGTCAGGAAGTATTGTCGAATCATAATAAAGATGGCGTCCGTATTTTGTGTTGTTTGTGGACGATCCAAACCCACGACGGATCCGCACTCAGCTTGTCCGCCGTGTAGAGGGGTCTGGTGTGATCAATTTGCCAAATGTGCAGAATGCGAGCTGTGGACCGACGACGTATTCCAACAATATCTTGTCGGTTCATATGCCAGTGAAGTTTTGCCCCCGCCCGGCTCCGATTATGCCGAGAGCTTGGTCGACTCTCCGTCTCGCTCTTCTGTGAACGAGCCGGACGAGTCTGCCTCTCTTGATATGTCCGTTACGCATGATATGAATGTAACTTCATCTAATAAATTGCCGAATGTCATCAGTATTTCTCCTCCTCCATGTACTAATTCTGTTTCAGGGACCAAGGTGGGGAACAAAGATGGCAGACGTCCCGTAGGTAAGCTATTGCACGGGACGCCCTTGACCTTGACGGCCAACTTTGATCCCACATCTGTGACGTCACTTCCGACTGAGGGTCCCCTGTTTCGAATTGTCAACCCGGTGATTGTGACTTCCACCCATGTCAAGGATCCGTCACTTCCGGAGAATCTGTCGTCATCTCGGCCCAGCTCATCTCCGTCTACAACTACGAAGATGTCAGCTGTTCCAGCGACTGTGATATCACCTCGCCCAGTGCAGTCTACGGTGATTATTACACCCGTTTCCGGTTTTGCTGCATCTGGCCATTCCCTACTGAATGTTCCCAGACTGTCCAGGGCGCCTCTACAACAGCCGTTGTCGGCCCCCCCTCAGCTTACTCAACCGGACCAGCGTCAACATATGCCTGTGTCCAGTTATGACTTCCGGCCAACGGTAGCTCCGATTATATCGGATGCTTATATGCAACCACTGTCTTCATACCTCCCGGTATCGACTTACCTTCCGGTATCATCGTCTCACATCGGAACTTCCGCTGCTTTTCCTGCGCATGCTCCGATGTCGGCTACTTCATCCTACTATAGGACTGCCTCTGCGTATGATGTTCCTGCTTATGCATCTGGTTATGGGGTTCCGGTTCATTCATCGATGTATGGTACTAGAGTTACATCATCTATGAACAGACTTCCGGTTACGTCATCGGTGTACAGCAGTCCGGCTCTTCCCTATACTGCACCTCCGTACTCTCCGCTTCCTGTACGTAGTGTAGTGTATAGGCCTACTTCATACCCTTCGGTGGCTTCCGTAGTCCGACCTTTTGATGTACCACGTCGAGTGTTTCCTACTGCACGTATTCCTACACGACCGACTTCCGGTACATCGGGTGCTTACTTCCGTTCTCCTTCTCCTAGGCCTGTCAGATATGCTATGCCATATCATGCACCTATACCGAGGGTTGCTCACCCACATCTGCCTAGATACCCAGCTAGGCCGACGATGTCACAGTATGCGGCTGCTTCCGGTTCTACCTTACTTCCTCCTTCTGATAGGCAGTGCCCTCCAGCAACATCTATTCCTGCCAGCCTCTTTGATAGGTTTAATAGATTATCTGCTGATTTCGCAGCCTTACAGCGTGACATGTTGATGCCTCCTCCACCATCCCCTACGCCACTTCCGGTGCCTGAGTGGGCTGGCTATCAACCTCGCCCCGTATCATCAAGAAGGCCGACTTCCGGTTCCCATCCTCAGCTACCACTTGATCGCTCGCAGGGTAGTAGACCTACACCTCCTTCGTTTGTGCCCAGGTTTACCCCTGTGAATCCTGTGACAGTGAATAACGCTGAAACGGAAGCGGAAGAACGGACTTCCTTGTTCGATGCTGATCCGGATCTAGCCGCGTCCAGTTATTCTGATACACTGGCTCGCCTTTACGAGTTATTTTCGGATATGACTCCTCCGCCAATTGTGGAATCCAAAAGGGTCACTGCGATGTCAGATCTCAGACAAGAGCCGTCGCATCGCACGTCACTTCCGCCTTCTAGAGCCGTTTTTGAATGTGCTGAACGCATGCGGGATGCCTTCTCACTTCCTAAGACCCAAGATGAGAGGCAACGACAACAGGATTCTAGATATCTACTGGTGTCTTCCCGCTGGAGCGACCCGTGTTCCGGTCGTATTCAGTACACGATTCACCTTGGCATGATCGAGCAGCAGTCCAGGAACCAGAACTCGATCAATTTCTTGGAGTTTCTCCGCCTAAGAAAAATGAAGCGGGCATTCTCTCTCGTCGACTTTATGACAAAAGAGATGATTACAATTTCAACATCGTAAACTATCCCTTTCTGGATAGTAATATTCCAGTGGGACCTGCATATGGCGTATACATATCTCGCTTAGTAGCATTTGCTAGATCTTGTGTTAAATGTGATGATTTTAATCAACGTCACAAAACATTGCTGCAGAAACTTATAAAACAGGGCTATTCCACCAAGCGCCTCCACTCAAAGTTTCTCAAATTTGGCGATAAATATCGCATGCTGATAGCAAAATACGAACGTAGCGTGCAAGATCTATGGCGCTACGTTTCGTAACTTGTGTCTAATTCCGCTTAACCCGGGGCTAGGGGCCGTATGAACCATGTACTTCAAGATCCTCATGGTACTCATATGAACAGTCACAATCAAAGCGTGACTGAGATACATCTTTTTTTAGATGACGACTCTATAACGAATATTATGGATTAAGAATACTGATCAGCGATACGGATTTGATATTTTTGGAACATCATGATGTCTTGCCGGCATCATTGAAAACTGTTGACCGCTTCTCTCTTGCAGGAAAGAAGCCTATGTTTATGTATACTATGATTGTCTTTTTTTGAATTTGGTGCTAATACTGTTATATGGAAAATGGAATAGGTCTTTGGATTATGGACGCGGATATTCTCTAATGGACGACGGCTGGATTATGAATGACGGACTAGACGCTTGTAATTCCTCTTTCTGTTCGTCAGATTTGTCTACTGGAGGACACTTCCAGACAGGAGGTAGCGATTACTTCCCATCTCGATTGGTTTTTATACGCCATTCGCACGATCCTTAATCGCATACCTCCAACGTCAACTTCCGGTTATGTGACTGTTCCGGTGGATGACGTTAACCTGATGAAGAACTTCCTGACGGCAGCTGCGTGTGCGGACGCAGACTTGATGGCATCCTCAGTCTTCATGTCCGCTATGTTCGTACACTTAAGGCGTCTCTCACTGTTTTCGGCCCTGCCTACGTATACTCCGTCCAGTGTGAGGTCGACCTTAAGGGAGCAGTCCCCCGCCTCAGGACTTCTGTTTGCCGGTGTACTACCTGAGCTACCTGACTCCGACGTTTAGCGACAGAACATTATACCACCCTCTCGAAGGAACACATCGACTTGATCCTGAAGGACAAATTCCTTAATACCGTGGATGCTCCCGTTCGGCAATATCTATATCAACAGCTGCACGCAAGAAACCTGGATCAGCAAATGGCAACATTTGAACAACTGATCGACATGGCTAGAGCAAAGGATGCTATTGACAACTTGGTACTCAAAACACCCCCAGAGGTAGAAAAGTCTCTCTCATCAGTTAAAGGGTCGCCACCATCAGCAGCTGGTGACAGACACTACACCATCAGGTTACGGTAGTCGAGCCTCAAGGTCACCACAACGTGACCCACGAAACTACCGCCGACGCCGAGATCAATACTATGGTGATCATTACCAACGATCATATTCCCCGGCTTGTACAATCATAGACCCGAACATTCCTTTGGACGCAGACGGGAGTATTACCCATCGCCCAACCGTGAGCCTTCTCCCTCGTACCACAGATTTCCCGAAGCCCATGGTCGTGACACATCGCATGAACGGCGATATCGTAGCCCAGAGAGATCCTGGAATTTTTCCTACGACTCCAGGAGAGCTAGGCCAGAGTATGGGAGACACAGCCCATCATACAACAGAGAAACGTCTATTTCCCCACATATGAGTCGACGATGGCAAAGTCCAGACCTCTATAGAGACGCTCGCTCAAACTATAAAGATCCTTAGAACGATCGATTTAACAGTCCACAACGATACATTCGCCGACACGACAGCCCGCCACATCACAGTCGTCAAAGGTACCCTTCCCCGAGTCCAAATCAGTATGCTGCACCTTCACCTAAGACTGTTCGTTTTGGAGGGTGCTACGTTTGCCATCAGGACTCGCACTATGCCAGGGACTGTCCAGACAACTCACATCGTCGCTCCTACGCAGTGCGTAGTTGGCCGCTGGAGAAAGAGGCCGAATTCACCCAGCGCCGGCATCATCGGGGAAAACCCATTGTCGTATGTGCCACTCTTTGTGGTCAGAGGGTTAACTGCCTCTTGGATGGTGGGTCGGATATATCCATAATTGATGAAAGCTTTTATCGCCGACTTCCCGAAGCTCAAAAATGGGACTTGAAACCTGCATCAGCCTCATTTGTAACAGCAAACAACTCTAGATTTTTTGCTTGTGGAACCACTCTGGTTAACTTTCGATAGGGCTCTGCCCAAGGTATCCAGGCAGTTTATGTTGTAAGAAACTTGGCCAACAGGTGTATCCTTGGCGTCGATTTCCTAGAGGAACATAACATTCGCATCGACTATGGGAAAAGACAGGTAGAGGTGTTGGACAAGGGCGACAAGTCTACTGGCATTCCCATTGTTACAGACACGAGAGCGCCAGCCGTCACATTGGCCCCGGGAGAGCAGTTGATTACCCCAGTGAAGGTGGATGGAACAGCCCATAAGCGATGCTACGTCACTATGGATTCGATTTGCGGCCTAACTGAGAAGACCAGTGTTCTTCTTGGTCACAGTTTAACACGTGTGAAAAATGATGTCGCCACAGTCATGATGATGAATTGTGGGACGAAACCCGTTACTCTGTCCAAGGGTACACAGGTAGCTTGGGCTGAGCAGGCCAATAACGTCATACCATTGCATCAGGACTGGTCAATTTTCCTAGAGTCCACGTCGGCCATGCAGAACCACCATACACATCGGGTCGCATCCACCTCAACTTCACCAGCCAATTCCCTTCCCGATGTGACTGCTGCCAACTTCAACCCAGATGACTAGGTGCGGTTGACCACGTTGCTGAATAAATTCAGCGATGTCTTCTTCCATGATCATCAGATGTTAGGGTGTACAGCTCTGACATCTCATGTTATCGACACTGGCGACGCTCACCCAATCAAGGAGCACACCCGCAGGATGCCATGGGCATTGAAGGAAACGGTCCGAACACAAATTGAGACCATGGAGAGACAACAGGTGATTGAACCAAGTGATAGTCCCTGGAGATTTCCGATAGTCCTTGTTAAGAAACGCGATGGCCAGATCCGTTTCTGCATTGATTTTCGAAAGCTAAACAACATTACTAAGCGAGACTGTTATCCCCTTCCCAGAGTGGACGAGACCTTGGACTCGCTTTCGGGTACTTGCCTCTTCTCTACGTTAGACCTCGCCAGCGGATACTGGCAAATCCCACTAGATGACTCGCCAAAGCCTAAGACTGCATTCGCGGGGGGGCTGTATCAGTTCCGAAAAATATCTTTCGGGCTGGTGAATGCCCCAGCCTCGTTTATGCGGCTGATGGAGATGGTCCTTCGCGGTCTGCAATGGCAAATTTGCCTTTTGTACTTGGATGACATCGTCATTTCTTCCAAGACATTTGACGAACACTTAAGCCGCCTAGAACAAGTCTGCCCCCGCTTGCGAGAACCAAAATTGACGCTCAAGCCAACAAAGTGTCAGCTAGTCAGGAGATAAGTTTTGTATTTAGGCCACCAAATCTCCAAATCGGGCTTAACCCCGGACCCACAAAAGACTTCTGCTGTTTCCAACTACCCCAACCTCAGAATGGTCAAGACGTTCGCAGTTTTCTAGGGCTCGCGGGGTATTACAGGAGATTCATCCAAAACTTCGCTCATATAGCCAAGCCCTTAACAAGACTCACCGACAAGAAAATCCAGTTCGAATGGTCCACAGAATGTGAGTGCCTTTCGCACGCTGAAGGATGCCCTAACGTCAGCCCCCATTCTAGCATTCCCTGACTTTACCAAGCCCTTTCAACTCCACACAGATGCAAGCATGCACGCCATAGGCGGTGTGTTATTACAGGTGCAGAACGGTTGGAACGGGTTATTGCCTATGTTTCCCGAGCACTGAATCCCGCTGAGACCAACTACGCAACAATACAAAGAAAGTGTCTGGCAATTGTATGGGCCTGCCGTGTATTCCGTCCATACCTATACGGACGAGGATTTCTCCTGCTTACAGACCACAAACCTTTGGTTTATCTGCGCAACCACAAGAACGTAAATTCAAGACTGACCAGATGAAGTCTGGAACTAGAGGAATTTCAATATGAGATCCAGTACCGGAAAGGGAAGGCAAATGCGAATGCTGACTCTTTCTCGGATACCCTATCCCAAACCCCTTGACGAGCACACCATCAACGCCATCTATGCTACGGCCAAACAGGACCCCACTGAAACAGTGCTTTGCGCCACTTTAAGTAGCCCCATGCTCTAGGTGGTCCAGCAGGAGGATTCAGTCATTCGGATGATTGTCAACTGGGTGCTGTGTGGGAAGAAAATACCTGCTGGAAAAATCCGGTATGCTGCCTCAGAACTGAAGCCCTTTTGGAAATGTCTCGCACTATTGCGCGTGCGGGATGGGATCCTTTACAAGAAGGACACGGATTTCTCGCAGCAGAATAGAGAATGGCTTGTTGTTGTACCACAGAGTTTGATACCAGAGGTTCTGAAAGCAGCTCACAATAATCTCACGGCTGGTCACCTGGGACAGGACAAAACAACAAACAACATTAGACATAGATTCTTTTGGCCAGGATGGCAATCGGATGTACGAAGATACTGCAATGAATGCCATTCCTGTGCTGTGCAAAAGTCTCCCACTCCAAAGCCAAGGGCACCATTAAATCCTATTTTGGCGACACGACCATTCCAGTTCGTAGCTATTGACTTCCAATGCCCCCTCCCGACATCGAGCTGGGGCAAGAAGCACATCCTGGTGCTCCAGTGCAAGTGCAGCAAATATGTCGAGGCTTATGCATTGGCGAACCAAGAGGCGACCACAGTTGCTGACATTATGGTGAAACGGATCATTCCCCATTTTGGTCTTCCAGAAATTATCCATACAGATCAAGGAGCGAACTTCACCTCAAAACTCATCACGTCTCTTTGTTCACTGCTCCAAATTAAGATGACGAAAATGGCTCCTTATACTCCAAGATGTAATGGATAGGTTGAACGGGTGAACAAAACGATAGCTGAATCTCTCGCGGTTACGACAAAATAGTGCTCCCGTGGTAATATTCGAAACTGGGACCGATACCTACCGTTAGTATGCATGGCATACAATACAGCACAACATTCCTCTACGAAGTTTCCTCCAGCCTTCTTGGTGTATGGGCGACTTCCTCGGACTCCCATGGACGTGATGTTTGGTACTTCACAAACAGCAGTTCAGGGAAGTACAGTAGATGAGTATGCCGTAGAACTATATAAACGTATCTTGACAGCGTTTGAGGAGGTCGCCGCAACCAAATACATGTAGCTGCCTCTGACCGTCAGAAGAAGTCGCACGATAAGAGGCACTTATTAGAGGCACTCAGTTTGTCATAGGGGACCGTGTGTACTTGAAACGACAGGTGTTCGCTGAAGGCGAATCGAAGAAATTCTCAGACAAGTGGTTAGGACCCTACTTCGTCGTAAAGATTATGGGTCCTGTGACGTATGAAGTGCATTGCCGAGTTCAGGACACCGGACAGTTGCCAAACTTCAGCAACCTTAAGAGAGGATACTCCAGAGTGGTCGACCCCGTTACAGAGGCTTCGAAGGATACATCCGGGAAGGATAAGGTTACAAGCTCTCCAAAGCCGTCCACATTCTTATCGGATTCGGATTCCGTTGAGGACTTGCTTGCAATGGACGAATGCTATCAACAATCTGCAGCCTCAACCAGACCGGCACTATGGTCGTCACTGCCTTTTTCTTCTCCTGGAGACAATATTTCGCCTTCTGTAGCGAACTCTTCCCCAGTGTCGGCAGCTCCCCGATGGTCCTCCCGTACCCCAAAACCTGTAGTTAGATTTGACCCCTCCCCATGATCCCTCAGTCATTTTGTAACTAAGGGAAGAGAAGAAGGGAATTGGTGGCTATTCTAGGATCATTGTTTATGTGTAAATGATTTTTATTCTTGTGAATGATTTTTGAATTTGTATTTTGCTTTCTGTCAAGATTATGACATACTGTATCAAATTGTGCTAATCATGAACTGCTGGTCGATAAATACGTCTAATCTGTTGGTCGGAAAAAAATGATAAAAATGATAAATGATAAAAAGTTACATGGGTCACGAATGTCAGGAGACATTCTTTTGTCAGGGAAGAGACGAATGTGATAGTCCTAATGCGCACTACTTTGTATTGCACAATGGTATATCATGAGGTTGTAATCCGCCTTGACTGAAGGCGTGAGCGGACTAATCAGTTTGAGCTGAGGGAGCGAACTAGTAGGATGCTTTGTGCATGTGTCTCCTAATAAATAAGTCGTCACCCGATATTAAATAGTCTCTTGGATTGTTCACACCTGTGGTCTAACTACCTGATTACTATATTCCCGTCGAATCGGCCATCACATATGGAATAGGTCTTTTTGATTGATTTGATTGATTGTTTATTCATCATTCAATTAAATAATATGTACATAGAATGGAATAGAGATAGAATGACGGGAATAAAACCCTAGGGGGCTTGTTGTATCCCAAGAGTATCTGTAATAACAGTAGTACTGATTTGGCATGAAGTGTTGACTTACGAGCATAATCATAAACATGTATGTACAGTGGTCAATTACTAGTCAGAGAATAATTATATAAGTCAGATATATCTGTTTTACATAAAAGAGGTTGTCTCATAGTATATACTGCGATCACTATATTTGAGCGTTGGAATATTCAAAATGCATTTTATACATAATTGTGAATACACCATCAGATAGTCTTTGGTTTTGATCGATAATAGCCAGATTCAGGATGGAGAAAATATGCGTTTCAGATGGGACTTAAACAATGAGAATGATAGACAAGACTTCAGTTCAATTGATAAACAATTCCAAATTCGTGTTGCCTTTGACTTTGTTGAATAAAATGATAAATTTGAGAGAATCTGTGCTGTATAAAGATTGAAGTTGGCTTGTCTAGTTGGATAGCAATGGACTTGGGAGAGCTTTGTGAAATAGTTTGAGAACTTGGCCGGGATGGAAAGAGCATTGTTGAGACATTTGTGCGTAAATAGCAGAATAAGATAGCCATTGATTTTAGAGAGCGGTAGGATGTTTAATTGTTCAAGTAATGGGTTTGTGTGGGCAAGTTTATTACTGAAAGTTATTATATGCTGACAAGAAGCTTGAGCTACACAGGAGCCAAAATATGGAATTCGCTGGACAAGAAGCTAAGAGAGTCTCCCTCGGCTGGAGCCTTCAAACATCGACTGATAAAAATTCTTCAGGCAAAAAGCATAAGTTAGCTGGATGCCATGATGTTAGACATATTATTATGTGTTTGATGTATACTTTGAATTTGGCTGAACTGTTTTCATATATATATTTAATGTACATTGTTTGATTGTTTGTTAGAGGGCATCTGGGAAGAACAGTTTACACAACTGACAGAGTAAATACTTGTATTTGTTACCCTCAGAAACCCTTATTTGTTACCCTCTTTTTTGAAGAATCACAAGAGGTTTTAGGTGAGTTGGATTATGGACGAGGAAATTCTTTAATGGACGACGGCTGAATTATGAATGACGGACCAGACCCTTGTAATTCTACATTCCATCCACTCCTTTCATCATGTGTTGAGGCAGCATGTGTATACTGTTTTCGACAGCTATCATTGGGGGACAGGCACCTGCACTCTCTGTACCAATATGACCCGATGAGAAGGAATGTCTTGTAGCCTGTGTAAAACATTGCAGGGGGTTTTCTGAGGGTTTTCTAAGAATATAATTGTAGATCTTCTCTACACGGTTTTTACCTGTATATGGCGAGATTCTGCTGGTGGACGTTTCGTCCCTGAAGCCCACCCCTGTACATACCTTTTGGTCTTTGATATATGTTGGGATTGTGGGAAGTTGATGCTGGGTCGACATCAGGCTTTATAGACTAGTCTTTTGTGTTAAATGCCGTCATTTTCATCTCACGACGATACAGCTTACCAATCCCCAGTGTACGAGTTGCCACAGCGACACAGCTCACCAATTACCAATATACGAGTTGTCAGAGCATTTCCATCATAGCTCTCTAGATTTGTGTCTAATATCGCGTATGCCGGTGCTAGGGGCCGTGTGGTTATGTCAACCAAGTTGCCACATGAACAGGCACAATAAAAGTGTACCTGAGATACAACACATCATAAGTCGTTAGATTTTTTGTATGTCCTTTAGAATAGGTTAACCAGAAGACTACTGTGAAGTCATGAGGCTCTGTCAGTATGTCGGTACCTCTTCCCACTTCCCTTATATGTGTTGTCTTTTTTACCCCTCGGCCAAAATTTGGCCGAAGGGTATTGTCGTCGTCATGTACGTCTATCCGTCTGTCCGTCTGTCCGTCCGTCCGCCCGTCTGTCCGTCTGTCCGTCACACCTTTCTCGTTACCAAGATATCTTTAGAATGACTTACCCTAGGCACACCAAACTTGCACTGCACATCCATATGCTCATGACCCAGAACCCTATTGAATCTGGACCTGATTGGTTGGAAACTTTGGCGGCCATTTTTAATTTATGCGAAACCATCACAGCTTTCTTGTTACCAAGATATCTTTAGAACGACTTACCCTAGGCACCCCAAACTTGCACTGCACATCCATATGCTCATGACCCAGAACCCTATTGAATCTGGACCTGATTGGTTGGAAACTTTGGTGGCCATATTTATTTATGCGAAATCATTAATCTTGTGTATCTTAGGTACCATTTCTCTGTTCAGTGTGAAACTTGGTATAGATCATCGATGCATCAAGAAACTTCAAAGGAATGACCAAACCAGTTTCCCTGATTCGGTGAAAACCTTGGTGGCCATCTTTAATTTATGCAAAATCTTTAATGATATATATCTCTGATACCATTCAAGTGTTCTATACGAAACTTGGTATACAGCATCGATGTATCAAGAGATCTACAATGTATAGCCACATCAGTTCCTCTGAGTGGCGGGAGGATGGGCGGCCATCTTTAATTTATGCGAAATCATTTATGATCTCTATCTTTGATACTGTTCGAGTGCTCGATGTAAAATTTGGTATATATCATCGATGCATCAATAGACTTACGATAAATGACAGTTCTGGCATTTCTGATTTGGCGGAAACCTTGGTGGCCATCTTTAATTTATGCAAATCTTTAATGATGTATATCTTTGATACCATTTCAGTGTTCTATATGAAACTTGGTATCCAGCATCCATGTATCAAGAGACTTGCAATGAATAACCACCTCAGTTCCTCTGAGTGGCGGGATCGAAGGATGGGCGGCCATCTTTAATTTATGCGAAATCATTAATGATCTCTATCTCTGATAATTTTCAAATGCTCGATGTAAAATTTGGTATACATCGTCAATGCATCAACAGACTTATGTAATGAATACCGGTTTCTCTGATTGGACGGAAACGTTCGAGGCCATTTCTAATGGCAAAATTTGTCATAATCTGTATATTTGTCACTTGACTGCTTGGTGTTCCTGAAGTCTTGCTTCAAATTGAATACAATATGAATGGCGGGTTTTCAGATGCGCAGCTTCGTATTACCTGTATATGACTCACGTTTCGTCCTCGAGGCCCGCCCACTATACAGACCTTTTGTTCTTTGATATATGTTGGCATTTTGGAAAGTTGATGCTGGGTCGACTTCGGGCCTTACAGACTAGTCTTTTGTGTTAGATGCCGTCATTTTCATCTGACGACGATACAGCTCACCAATCCCCAGTATACGAGTTGTCACAGCGACACAGCTCACCAGCTCACCAATCACCAATATACGAGTTGTCAGAGCATTTCCATCATAGCTCCCTAGATTTGTATCTAATACCACTTATGCCGGTGCTAGCTAGGGGCCGCGTGGGTATGTCACCCAAGTTGTCGCATGAAAAGGTACAATAAAAGCGTACCTGAGATACAACACATATCATTAATCGTTAGATTTTTGGTATGTCCTTTAGAATAGGTTAACCAGAAGACTATACTTTGAAGTCATGTGGCTCTGTCAGTATGTCGGCACCACTTCCCACATATGCGTTGTAATGTTAAGCTGTATATGGCGAGATTCTGCTGGTGAACGTTTCGCCCCCGACGCCCGTCCCATGTACAGACCTTTTGGTCTTTGATATATGTTGGCATTGTGGAAAGTTGATGCTGGGTCGACATCGGGTTTTACAGACTAGTCTTTTGTGTTAAAAGCCGTCATTTTCATCAGACGACGATACAGCATCCAGTGTACGAGTTGTCACAGCGACACAGCTCACCAATTACCAATATACGAGTTGTCAGAGCATTTCCATCATAGCTCTCTATATTTGTATCTAATAAAGCTTACGCCGGTGTTAGGTGCCATGTGGTCATGTCATCAAGTTGCCACATGAAAAGGTACAATAAAAGCATACCTGAGATACAAAGCATATCACGAATCGTTAGGTTCTTGGTATGTGCCTTAGAATAGGTTAACCAGAAGACTATACTTTGAAGACATGTGGCTATGTCAGTCTGTCTGCACCTCTTCCCGTATATGCGTTGTAATTTTTACCTGAATATGTCCCGAGGCCCACACCCTGTACATACCTTTTGGTCTTTGATATGGGTTGGCATTGTGGGAAGTTGATGCTGGGTCGACATCGTGCCTTACCGTCATTTTCATCTGACGACGATACAACTCACCAGTCCCCAGTTTACGAGTTGTCACAGCGACACAGCTCCCCAATTATCAATATACGAGTTGTTAGGACATTTCCATCATAGCTCTCTAGATTTGTATCTAATATCGCTTACCGCTTATGTCGGTGCTAGGGGCCGTGTGGTCGTGTTATCCAAGTTGCCGCATGAACAAGTACGGGTACAATAAAAGCGTACCTGAGATACAAAACATATCGCGAATCATTAGATTCTTGGCATGTGCTTTAGAATAGGTTAACCAGAAGACTATGTTGCAGAAACTTATAAAACAGGGCTATTCCAACAAGTGTCTCCTCTCAGTTTCTCAAATTTGGCGACACATATCGAATGCTGATAGCAAAATACGAGCGTAGCATGCAAGATCTATGGCGTTATGTTTCGTAACTTACTGATGATGTTCATATGAACAGTCACAATCAAAGCGTGACTGAGATACATCATTCTCTAGATGACGACTTTACAACGATTATTATGAATTAGGAATACTGATCAGCGATACGGATTTGATATTTTTGGAACATCATGATGTCTTGTAGGCATCATTGAAAACTGTTGACCGCTTCTCGCTTGCAGGAAACTAGCCTATGTTTATGTATACTGTGATTGTCTTTATGAAGTTGGTGCTAATACCGTTATCTGGAATAGGCCTTTGGATTATGGATGCGGATATTCTTTAATGGATGACAGCTGAATTATGAATGACGGACTAGACGCTTGTAATGTGTCAGCACCTCTTCCCACTTACCTTGTATGTGTTGTAATTTTTACCTGTATATGGCGAGATTCTGCTGGTGGACGTTTCGTCCCCGAGGCCCGCCCCCTGTACAGACCTTTTGGCATTGTGTGAAGTTGATGCTGGGTCGACATCGAGCCTTACAGACTTTTGTGTTAAAAGCCGTCATTTTCAGATCTGATGACGATACAGCTCATCAATTCCCAGTGTACGAGTTGTGACAGCTCATGTGAAACACGGGCGAAGAGCATTTCCCCAGATATTTTTGTAACACATAGTTTGGTACTCACAGGGCTTTAGATCTCCCCAATTTGGGCACACCCCCTATTAGGGTGGCAATTTGTTTTAGGATGGGACAGAGGAATCATCTCTGGTAAAAATGCCTCTCAGAAGAAATTTCTTCACCAATGGGCGAACCCCAGTGTGAGGCAACACCAACTTTATGTTGCTTTTCATGGGCCCACCGACATAATAAAATTGAATAAAAATATAATTTCAATTTGAAGTTTGAACATAAAGATTTTAACCCCCCTTTTCTGAAACAGTGCCAGCAAATAAAAATGCCAAACAACAAAAAATAAATACATTTCACTATAATTTTTCACTGTAAGTCAGCAAATTGTTGTTGCTAAAATGCTGCTAATACTACTTAGGCAATAACGACATTCAATGTAAATCGGCAACCTTCACACACCATTTTACTTCAATTATAGAAAAGAAAAGCAACTCCGAGTAGGGATCACAATTTCATTCTGTATATTTCGCTATTAGTTATAGCATCTTCAGCAGTGAACAAGGTTACAAACAGCTCCATAAGCACAGTACATATACAAAGCATAATGTGATCTTAGCCAACACGCATTTATGAATAGGTAAGCCAGTAAATTATATCAGTCAAGTTGGACGGGTATTTAAAATGCCGTCATTTTCAGAAATTGTCAAATGGTGTGATTCAGGTGATACAATACACACTCTACAAATGTTGTAACTCACATGGGAATATACAATTATGAAACATGCGAGTTACAACATTTGTAGGTTTCCATCAATTCTGATGTGGATTGCCAAGAAAATTATATCTATATTGTCTTAAAATGACAGTCCTTATCCAAACTTCATGACATGTAGAAATATGCAATGTAGGTACATACCCACTATATCACCATACTTTATTCATTTGTGTACAGTTTACTTAGTTCTTGCCAAATAAGCAGATTATGTATTGTTTTCATCAATTAGAGTGTGTATTGTATCACCTGAATCACAACATTTGTAGATCGCTGTCAGGTCATCGCTTAACATTTAACAATTTCTGGAAATGACAGCATTTTAATATCCGTCCAACCTGACATGACATAATTTACTGGCTCACCTATTCATAAATGTGAGTGAGTGAGATCACATTATGCCTTGTATATATACTCCCTTACAGAAATTTAAGGTTGCAACTAGCTAACACAAGCTTACCCTAAGCTAACATGCCTCAAACAAGCTTGCGCCAGCTTGCGGCAAGCTAGCACAAGACTGCAGCAAGCTTGTGACGGCTCGCAGCAAGCTAGCACAAGACTGCAGCAAGCTTGTGCCGGCTCGCAGCAAGCTGGCACAAGACTGCAGCAAAGCTGTGCAAGCCAACAATATAGGTCTGCCAAGGATTGTGAGCTTGCACCTTGGCATGGCAAGCTAGCGCAAGCCTGCAATATTTTCAGGCAAGCTAGCAAGATTGCCATATTTTTAGGCAACCTACAGCGTATACTGACCGGAATTGGCGAGCTTGCGCAAGCTCGCACCAAGGGCAGGAAGTACATACTTATAGCAGATGGTTTTTATTTAATGCCCAGCATGGGACCACTGGTATCCATGGGAACCAGCTCTTTCCAACAAGGGTGTAATATCAGATGACCAACATTCAAATTCAGAGTTCAAATGGTCTTCAACCAGTCAAGACACTTTTCAGTTTGGCTCTTTGGTTTTCTCCACTGAAAATATTGTTTCCAATGCACATGGTGGATAGTTCTAATTTTCATGCTTCATGCAGTTAAAATGAGTTTAGGACACCAACATTCAAGCTGACAGAACCATGGAGAAATATGTTACTTTCAGTTTAGTTTTTGGTGGAAAAGCAAAGTTTTATAGATTGACCTACACTTGCAAGTACAGCAGGTCAAGAAGTTGGAGAGGACAAAAATGTTTAGCTTGCTGCCAAGCTCAAGGTGAGAGAATACTGCCTTACAATTAATGTATGAAATGTATTTATAGTTTAGTCTGGGGATCTGAGTACAGTTTATATTGAAAACAGTATGGATTCAGGATCAAATATGTGCAGACTGGGATATTGTTCTCAAGTAACTTATTGAGCCTGTAAAATAACGGTCAGATTATAATTCATTTAATGCAGCAAGAACAAGTTTGCAAAGAATTGCATACATGTACTATTATACTAATGTTACTAATGTCCATATAATACAGATGCCTGCGCCCAGACAGAAAATCTGCTTTGGAAATCTGTTGAATTTTTTTTATTTTAATTTATCTATTTTCATAGCTAGAATTTGCATCCTGAGATGAAATTCCTGTGACCAGACTATACATGTATATGATACAACCAGGAATACAGAATGAGATGAAAATGCCAGAGAAAATTAAATTAAACTCATGATATTCAGACAATTGCCAAGTTTCTAAACGTATGCCGTTTTCTGATCAGAATCATTAATTATTATAGCTAGGATAAACTTTTGTGATTTGTAGGATGAAAATTAATATTTTTAAAAATTGTTTTAAATTGCTGTATCTTGTACTTGAATGTTATGAATCATGGTACAAGTAGGCCTACATTTCACCTCCAGGCCAACATGCGAGCTCACAGGCCTGGAAATGCATTGTTTTGGCGAGCTTGGGCAAGCTGGCCGCGAGCTTGTGCAAGCTGACTGCGAGCTAGCGCTAGCTGGCTGCGAACTTGTACTAGCTAGCCGCAAGCTTGCGCTAGCTCGCAGGTTTGATTAGGTAAGGTTAGCATCTGCTAGCTTGCAGCTAAGTTGCGCTAGGTTGAAGCTAAGTTGCGCAAGGTTGCGGCTAAGTTGCACTAGGTTGCAGAATCACCAATTGCAAGCTTGCAATGTTTCAAATGTGAGCTAGTGGCAAGCTCGTGACAAGCTCCAGGCAAGCTAGTGGCCAGCTAACCATGTTAGCTAACAACAGGCACACAATGTGAGCTTGCTGCAACCTTAAATTTCTGTAAGGGCTGTGTGTATGGAGCGGTTTTTAACTTTGTTCACTGCTGAAGATGCTATAACTAATAGCGAAATATACAGAATGAAATTGTCATCCCTACTCGGAGTTGCTTTTCTTCTCTATAATTGGAAACTCATCAGTAGTTCCAATGGATTAATTTAGATATACATGTAAAAATTTCCCAGGTGAGATGTGCCATGTAGCAGGTATGTGGAAGTTCCACTTCAAAAATCTTTCTTCTTTTTCAGTTCAAAAAGTAATTATCAACATTTGTAACTGCTGTCAAAATGCAACGGTATGTGCAATTTCACATCTCGAGTTTCAAATAAATTTTGGAGACCACATAAAACAAAAAACTGAGCATTAACTGAATGATAATTTGTGATTTTATTCATTGAAAATTGGTCAGAATGCACCCCCAGACATCAGGAAGCCCAGGGCTTCACAGCCACAGGGGACCAAATAAATGTAATTGGGAACAGGATCAAATTATTATATGAGTAATGGTGAGAGAAATAACCCTGATTCTAGAAATGAAGTGTTTACTTTGTTGACATTAGCAGTCTGCTAGTCCACTTATGTAAAGTGCATTTTGCAATAAGTCAACCATTACAGGTTTTATTACCTGAATGGTCAACATACAGGCCTACAATGAGGCCTGAAAGGTAAAGCAGAATATCAGTGTTACAGTATGTCTATTTGACCAAACTGGCCTGACTTCAAGCTCACTTCAATCCTTGCAATTCTCCATACTGATGGCAGCATATTTTCTCTGACTGCATTTTAGTTATGTGTGTAAACAGGGTTGATGTAGCTTGAGATATATTTAGCTGTCTATACTCTATGCCACATGGTTATGCCAGCCCTAACAGCACCAATGTCATTTCAATCAATTTTTAAACCATGTTAATAAAATTAGTAATTGTAAAAAAGAATGTATGAGATATAAATTAAGTATTATGTTGATGGGCTGCAAAAATCCGTATGAGAGGTGGCCCTTCAATTTCAATCAAAACGAGTCATCTTGAAGGATCTTGGCGCATATCATTGTCCGATAATTGTAAGCTAATGACGAGAATCTTTTTGTCCATTGTTACTATCAAACGATTGATTTGTAATTTTGTTTGCAGAATTTCGAATTTGAGCGAAAAAGATCGAAAAAGGGACACTGGAAAACACAAAGATATTATCTTTCTAAGTTTAAGGAGTTTCAAGATTCAGGAAACTGTACTTCATGTCGGTTATTATAGTACAAGTGAAATGAGCAAAGTCAGTCTGAAAGTGAATGTCCGGTGGATCCTTCGTCTTCGTTTTGTAGTATTTTTTTGCACGTGTCATCATTGGGTACTGGAAGCGAAGACAAATCTCTTGGACACTTTGGCATGAGCCATGAAACATACTTAAGATTTTATAATTAGGAACGAATGCTAATTCTGTTCTGTTTACTGGGCTAGTTTGAGATATCTCTTTTAAGATACCATGCTCGAAAATAGTAAGATGGTACAAACTTAATACTGAAGGGATCCGGTTCGTGCAGTAATGTTGGAACTTTGAAAGTGTCTGAATCCTGATTATCTCTCTTGGATCGAAACAGGCAGTAGTCTACAGCTGTCGAGTTGTGACGTTGTGTCACAAGAGTGACATCCCTTCGTGTAGCCAGCCTGTCAGCAGACGAAACAGTAGGGCAGTTCACATGCAACGGCATGGAATAAAGTAAACTGATTTAAAATTTGAAGAAATACATTTTAATTCGGAATCATTTGAACCCCTTGATATAGAAGGTGAAGGTATGGATATTCTCTATAGTAAATATATAGAATATGCCCCACCGTTTCATCTGCCGAATCTTGTGATGCAACGTCACAACTCGTGAATATCATATTCATTTGAAGCGTAACTTGGATTTTCGAATCGGGCCAACTAGGCCCCATGTGGGACCTGTGTACCAAATTTCAGAAAGATGCATGCAGTATTTCCTGAGAAATCACGATAACAAAGTTTCATGGAGGAAATCCAAGTTGGCCGCCTGGTGGCCATATTGGATTTTGGAATCGGACCAGAAAAGCTGTCTTGCACAGCTAGACCACAAGGGGAACCTGTGTACCAAATGTGACCAAGATCCATGCAGTAGTTCCTGAGAATTCATGATAACAAAGTTTCATGGGGAAATCTAAGATGGCCGCCTGGTGGCCATGTTTGATTTTCGAATGAGGTCAAAGAAGTTATCTTGCACAACTAGACCCCTGCCTGGTGGCCATATTGGATTCGAATCGGACCAGGAAAGGGGAACCTGTGTACCAAATTTGAGAAAGATCCATGCAGTATTTCCCCGAGAAATCCCGTTAAAGTTTCAAGGGGAAATCCAAGATAGCTGCCTGGTGGCCATACTGGATTTTCGAATCGGACCAGGAACGGTATCTTGCACAACTGGACCATTGGGGGAACCTGTGTACCAAATTTGACAAAGATCCATGCAGTACTTCCTGAGAAATCACGATAAAGTTTCATGGGGAAATCTAAGATGGCTGCCTGGCGGCCATATTGGACATGCGAATCGAACCGAAAAAAGTATCTTGCACAACTAGACCCCAAGGGGAACCTGTGTACCAGGTTTAAGAAAGATCCATGCAATACTTCCCGAGAAATTACGATAAAGTTTCAAGGGGAAATTCAAATTGGCCGCCTAGTGGCTATATTGGATTTTCGAATCGAACCAAAAAAGGTATCTTGCACAACTAGACCCCAAGCAAATCACCCCAAGGGGAGCCTGTGTACCAAATTTGAGAAAGATCCATGCAGTACCTCCTGAGAAATCATGATAAAGTTTCATGGGGAAATCTAAGATGGTCGCCTGGTGGCCATATTGGATTTTCTAATCGGACTGCAAAAGGCATCTTGCACAACTAGACCCCAAGGGGAACCTGTGTACCAAATTTGAGAAAGATCCATGCAGTACTTCCTGAGAAATCACGATAAAGTTTCAAGGGGAAATCCAAGATGGCTGCGTGGTGGCCATATTTGATTTTCGAATCAGACCAGAAAAGGTATCTTGCACAACTAGACCCCAAGGGGAACCTGTGTACCAAATTTGAGAAAGATCCATGAAGCAGTTCCTGAGAAATCGCGATAACAAAGTTTCATGGGGAAATCTAAGATGGCCGTCTGGTGGCCATACTGGACCGAATCGGACGGAAAAAGGTATCTTCCACAACTAGACTTGAGAAAGATCCATGCAGTACCTCCTGAGAAATCATGATAAAGTTTCATGGGGAAATCTAAGATGGTCGCCTGGTGGCCATATTGGATTTTCTAATCGGACTGCAAAAGGCATCTTGCACAACTAGACCCCAAGGGGAACCTGCGTACCCAAATTTGAGAAAGATCCATGCTGTACATCCCGAGAACTCACGATAACGTTTCATGGGGAAATCCAAAATGGCTGCCTGGTGGCCATATTGGATTTTCGAATCGGACCAGAAAAGCTATCTTGCACAACGAGACCCCAAGGGGAACCTGTGTACCAAATTTGAGAAAGATCCATGCAGTAGTTCCTGAGAAATCGCGATAACAAGAATTGTTTACTGACGGACGACGGATGGAAGTGATTTAAACAGCCCACCATCTGGTGATGGTGGGCTAAAAATGGGCTCCAACTCCCTTCGGATATCACTTATTGTTGACATTCGGCAATCAAGCATTGCATAAGATGTATTTTTATAAGTTTGACATTTTAGTGTAGGTTAACAGAAATGTGATCTAGCTGGGTTGACTGCAGTTCTCTCATTTTAGAAATACATACGAAATTGAGCCAGGTCAGCTTTTGCCAAAGGACTTAAATTAATGAGCAAAAGTCCTGGTAGTGCATGGCCATATTCTTACCTATAGATATACTCTTCTATATAGGTCAAAATCAGCTCAAGTAATTTGATCTTGGAAATATATATCGTCCCCGAGGCCCGCCCCCTATACAGACCTTTTGGTCTTTCATATATGTTGGCATTTGTGGGAAGTCGATGCTGGGTCGACATCGGGCCTTACAGACTAGTCTTTTGTGTTTCAAGGCCGTCATTTTCATCTGACGACGATACAGCTCATCAATCCCCAGTGTACGAGTTGTCACAGCGACACAGCTCACCAATTACCAATATACGAGTTGTCAGAGCATTTCCATCATAGCTCTCTAGATTTGTATCTAATACCGCTTATGCCGGTGCTAGGGGCCGTGTGGTCATGCCATCCAAGTTGCCACATGAACAGGTACAATAAAAGCGTACCTGAGATACAACACATATCACGAATTGTTAGATTCTTGGTATGTTCTTCAGAATAGGTTAACCAGAAGACTAGACTGTGAAGTCAATTGCATATGGAACATTAATTCAGAGTGCTTAGACTTAACATATAGATCTGACCTTTAAAAAATAGGCCAAGATCAGTGGTATTCAATAGATTTCAGGTCCAGCCATATGTGGTATAAATTTGGACAATGTAGATATAATCCTTATTGAAATATTGTACTAAATATAATCTGACCTGGATAAAATAGGTCAAGGTATGTCATCTTCAGCACATCTTTGGACTAACGCGAGATGTATGTAGAGTATTAACTATATTTCTTCATGTTATATCATATTAAACATATGACCTTGAAAAAATAGGTCAAGGCCAGTCAACTGTGGTAGGCTTCTAGGACATCACCAGTTGCATATGCAACATGAATTTGGAGACCCTAGCTTTAATCCTTAAAAAAATATAGCAAATACTAGATTTGACCTTCATAAAATAGGTCAAGGTCAGTCATTTTCAATAGGCTTCTGACTTTTCACCAGATACATATGTAGTATGAATTTAAAATACCGGACTAATCCTTGAGATATCATGTCCACAGACAGACAGACGGACAGACAGATGACGCTGACAAAAGCTTGGGGCAAAAGTTTGGCCGATGGGTAAAAAACTTTCAGTTCTTTGAAATCCTCTGTCTGTCTGACAATAATAGATTTCATGAACAGATGATATAAGTTTACTGTCTATAGTGCCACCCAATGATGTACAATATCACGAAACTACATGAAGCAAAATCCTAAGATGTGGCCTGGGGAATGCCACCTTGTGACGACCAAATGCCACGAAAAACAAACGAGTGAAATTTAAAGCCCCAGGGAGAGTTCAACGGAAAAAAACTTTAATCATGATAATGGTTATGGAGGTTTTGACGTTAAGTCAGATAAATGAGAGTTTTCATTTAAATGGCAATTTGGTTCGAATCGAAAGGGAATTATGTCAGCAATCCTATATTCATGCTTGGTAACCTAGAACAGAACAGTTTTTAACTATTTCTCCAAGCGAATTGGTAAATTTTCATTTCAGGAAAAACTTTTTTTTTGAGACGCCTTTATAGTTATGTCAGCTACATCGAAACCTTTCCAGCACATTGACTATCCTTCAAGACCATTGTAATAAAATTTCAAAGAAATCAGACAAGCCGTTCAGACGAAATCGTCAGAGAAAGATTTACATACGCTCTGACTACAACGCCACCTAGTGGTGATCAGCGGGTATTGAAACACAAGAAGACAAATTTCCCAGGCCAAAGGAGATAGCACATAAAGTCTGACTCGAAAATATTTGACGGTTTCAGGGATATTCATGTTTCAAGTCGCGGCGGCGGATCCGGCAGAGCTGTTTCTCATGAAAACATAGGAGCATCCACTTTGTGGGAACGCTCTAAATGTACGAGTTGTCAGAGCATTTCCATCATAGCTCTCTAGATTTGTATCTAATAGCACTTATGCCGGTGCTAGGGGCTGTGTGGTCATGTCATCCAAGTTGCCACATGAACAGGTACAATAAAAGCGTACTTGAGATACAAAACATATCACGAGTCATGTAGATTCTTGGTATGTGCTTTAGAATAGGTTAACCAGAAGACTAAACTGTGAAGTCATGTGGCTCTGTCAGTATGTCGGCACCTTCCCACTTCCCTTGTATGTGTTGTAATTTTTACCTGTATATGGCGAGATTCTGCTGGTGGATGTTTCGTCCCCGAGGCCCACCCCCTGTACAGAACTTTTGGCCTTTGATATATGTTTGCATTGTGGGAGTTGATGCTGGGTGGACATCGGGCCTTACAGACTAATCTTTTGTGTTAAAAGCCATCATTTTCATCTGACGACGACACAGCTCACCAATTACCAATATACGAGTTGTCAGAGCATTTCCATCATAGCTCTCTAGAGTTGTATCTAATACCGCCTATGCCGGTGCTAGGGGCCGTGTGGTCATCTCATCCAAGTTGTTACATGAACAGGTACAATAAAATTAAAAGCGTACCGGAGATACAACAAAACATCACAAGCTGTTAGATTCTTGGTATGTGCTTTAGAATAGGTTAACCAGAAGACTATACTGTGAAGCCATGTGGCTCTGTCAGCATGTCAGCACCTCTTCCCACTTCCCTTATATGTGTTTTAATTTCGTGCAGGTTCTTTTGGATTGTATGAGTGTACATGCATGCCCATGGGCTTGTGCAATGCTGCTGCAACATTTTTGAGCCGGATGCAAGCTTGCCTTGTTGATCAGAATTTCCAATCACTGATTGTTTATCTGGACGATATTCCGGTATTTGGCAAGACATTTGAAGAAATGCACTTAGAGTTTGTGTTCTCTCGCCTCGCCCAGTTCCACTTGAAAATGAAACCCTAAAAATGTCATCTCTTCAAAAGAGAGGTACACTACATGGGTTCAGAGGCTGGTCTTTCAACTGATCCGGAGAAAGTCTCAGCTGTCCGTGATTGGAAGACATCTACATCAGAGACGGAGCTGAGATCATTTCTTGGCCTTGCGACCTATTATAGGCTATTCATTAAGGGTTTTGCACAAATTGCAGCTCCACTCCACGTTCTCCTAGGAGGTCCTAAGAGGAATAAGGGGATTCGAAAGAAGGTTCCGTCTGAAGATAATCGTACCCTTGCTGAGGAGTGGAGTCAGGAAGCTTTTGATATGCTGAATAACAACACATATAAGGGAAGTGGGAAGAGGTGCCGGCATACTGTCAGAGCCACATGACTTCGCAGTAGTCTTCCGGTTAACCTATTCTAAAGCACACACCAAGAATCTAACGATTCGTGATATGTGTTGTATCTCAGGTATGCTTTTATTGTACCTGTTCATGCGGCAACTTGGATGATATGAGCACACGGCCTCTAGCACGGACATAAGCGGTATTAGATACAAATATGGAGAGCTATGATGGAAATGCTTTGACAACTCGTACATTGGTAATTGGTGAGATGTTTCGCTGTGACAACTCGTACACTGGGGACAATCCTTTGTCGTACCTAAACACTGTCAAGCTGGGTGCGACAGAGATGCGCTGGGTTGCACAGTTAGCTCAGATTGACTTTGATATTGTCTATCGATCTTGGCGCAGTAATGGTAATGCTGATGCTTTGAGTCGCAAATTACCTGCGACTGTATAGCAGCCTGTCCAGACTACATACCAACTCAAGGAATTGGTTGGCAGTACTTTGTTACCAGAAAACCGCCGATGCCAGATCGTATGATAGCTGTCTCCATGAAAAAAGACTTGGCTTTCAGTTTCAGTCCAAACACGCACACAGAGGGTGTCTCCTCCACTAACTGCTTAAAAGACATTGCCATCCTTTTCAAAATCAGATCCGAAACGGTTACAGAAACAGGACCATGACATTAGTAGATTTCTGTATTACTGGAAGACAAACAAGCGACAATCTTAAGAGGAACATCTCCGAGCCTCCAAATATGTTAAAGTACTTCTTCGACAATGGGATCATATGGCCACTGAAGATGGTGTTCTGTATCGTAGAACATTCGACCATGGGTTGACCCATTTTCAGCTTGTTCTGCCATCATCCCTGAAGTCTGAAGTCCTGTAAAGGCTTCATGATGATTTAGGTCACCAGGGTTCAGAGAGAACTCTAGCCAGGATTCAAAAACCTGTCTATTGGCCACATATGCCAACAGAGGTGGAAAAGTACTGCAAGGCATGCGAGGTGTTTGTTTGATATTTCATTCCAAAGCGTATATAGTGACCAAGGAAGAAATTTTGAGTCGGCGCTTACTCGTAAATTGTGTTATCTGTATGGAGTGAAGAAAGGTAGAACCACTCCATATCACCCTCAGGGCAATCCTATGGCTGAACGGTTCAACCGTACAATGCACGATCTCATCACTCCCCTGGATGAATCTCTACGCATGGTTAATCAGGCTCCAGATCCTGAACATATGCCTGTGTTGCCGATCTCGTGAGAACCAGCCATCGTTCTGCATGTATCACTGCCGGTCAGCACAGCAATCCTTTGCACCTTCCGCAAAGTGCTGTTCAGGCCAATTCTCTGGATACCGGACCAAATTTTCGAAAGAGACAGGACAGAATCGGAATATTTTATTGCAAATTATAGCGCCTCATTCGGGGCAAACAATCACAGAGAAACCACATGGAGAATCATTTAGAGTTCATTGGAATTGATTGACATTGTAGGAGAAGGATATGCTCGCAGATTTGATCAAATTGCAGGCCTTACTAACAAAAGCCCTATTTGCAGAGCATAATGACAAATAAGTAGTCACTGTGGACGACGACTTAATGTGGGGGCGAATGTGACAGGCATACTGTAGTATGTATATATTATTAGCTTTAGCATTCAGGGTGCTCTTCTGTATCCTGGAGTTTACTCTGCACTTTGGAACTCCAGTCTCCTGGTATGTAAGTCAACCAGTGATCACAGTGATTTATGACTCTCCTACATCTGGACCAGGCATGGAACTGGGCTGCATAAGGATACATTTTGACAACATTTAAGTTAATGTCGGAACTGCTTATTAGGCCATTTCCATCTTGCTTCGACGATAGTTTGGGATTATATTCACGTCCTGTGACTTCCAAAACATGATTTATGGCAAGCTGGCACAATACTCCAAATTTACTTCTAAAGTGAACTTTGGACTGTTTCACGTGGCATATTGGTATTTTGGAATTCACTCGAGGGTTAGGATGGGCAGGGAGGCCATTCCAAGACATCAATGGAGGAAGATGTCTGCTCTTTCATATATGATATTTTACATTCCATCCACTCCTTTCATCATGTGTTGAGGCAGCCTGTATATACTGTTTTAGACAGCTATCATTGGGGGACAGAAACCTGCACTCCCTGTACCAATATGACCTGATGAGAAGGAATGTCTTGTAGCCTGTGTCAAACATTGCAGGGGGGTTTCGGAGGGGTTTCAAAGAATATAATTGTAGATCTGCTGTACATGGTTTTGATTATATTCACGTTTGTATATATTATTTCTATATTATGACAAAATCAGCTAAATAGGTTATATGTAAATCACCCTCAATCCCGGACTTACGTTATATTTGTTTGTGCGACAACTCGGACATGTCACAAAAACTTACAACATATGCCAGTTGAAAGTGCCAGTACTAGGATATCGTTGATTATAGTACCGGTACTAGAATATTGTAGTACTCTTTGATTATAGTACCAGTACATAGGCTTTGGTACCAGGATATTGATTATAGCACCAGTACTGCCAGTAAGTGTACAATTTAGTATTCATGTAGCTTTGCACCTTGCGGGACCAAGCAAAATCCACAATGTTGTATTGTCCGTCTTTTTCATTCCCGTCATTTAGGAGTTTAATTGTTGTGCAATGGCATATCTTACAGGTCAGTTTTACAGGAATATGGAATAGGTCTTTGGATTATGGACGCGGATATTCTCTAATGGACGACAGCTGAATTATGAATGATGGACCAGACGCTTGTAATTACAATAAATCCTTTTCCATGACTCAACTGGACAGTGCGGAGTTCATTAATGGGATATCAGTGTAGAAGATTCAAATGCAGTTATGACCAAACATTCATATGAAAATTGGATTGCTTGATATACTTTAATCATAGCCACTGTTTACAAAATTAGAGACTTAGCTAATGTTTTACAAATAGATGTCATGTGAGAAGCTTGCCACTTCAATATCTCTACAGACTGATAAAAGACTGGTTCTTATACCCATGATGATGAATTAAAGTAGGACAACAGTAGGAGGTTATTATACATTATCACATTTCAGAGTAAATCATAGGGTTTTGATTGGTTAATTGATCTAGTGCAGCAGACCGTATTGAAAGTCTGAGTTGGTATACTAATTGAGATTTCTCGTATACCAATGCTGTCGGGGGCGCGTGTGCCCATATACCAACGCAGTCAAGGACACGCGTGCAACACCTCCGGGCAAAGACTGTTTCAGGCGAATTTGTCTGAGCGAGTTTGTGTGCACGAGTAAGTCTATTGCAACTGGGTGAGTGAGTGAGTGAGTGAATAGTTTTTAACATCGCTTTCAACATTTTTTTCAGCTATATCATGACGGGGAAGGGAAGGGAGGGGAGGGGGCGGGAGTACCTAATTGTAACAGAGCAGATCTAATGCTGCCATTTTATAGTGCTGTCCCACCGAAATATCATGCCGTAGGCAGACAGGACACCCCACTCAGTCACATTATACTGACACCGAGCGAACCAGTCCTTGTTCTATCCTCTTAATGCTGAGCGTAAGCGATGAAGCGACAGGTTCCATTTTTCAAGTCTTTGGTATGACCCGGACTGGGATCGACCCCAGTACCTACCGCTTACGAGGCCGACGCTCTACCATTAGGCCACCGCAGTGCGGTATATTGCAACTGGGACAAGATGTGTGAGGGAAACTGCATATTCGTGGATGAAGATAAGTAAATTATCATCGAAAGCTATATACCACAGAAACATGAACGTCTGAATGTCAGCCAAGTATATCATCCACTTTATTGTTCACAGAGGAACAGGTCCCGATGGAAAGGAATCGTTGCCGCGGACTCCAGATGTTTTTATGTAGTTCAACGTTTATCTTTCTTTTAGGTTGGTGATATATGTTAAAGCAATGAAAACAAGAGCCCAAGGGTCTTCAATATACGCCCATATATCTGGAATTACATTGGTCCAAATTTCAAGGTTGTTTAATAGCCTTGATTCCAATTGGTAGTTAGCAATCCAGAGAAAGGTCTACAATTTTGTGCTTCTGAGAATGTAACATACATGTATATCACATCTTAGATTGAATGATAAACTAAAATGAGCTTAATTCTTGGTAACTAGTTGACCTTGAAGCAAGAGCCGAGAGCTCACATATGATATCCCACACTGAAATCGACAATAGTCAAACACAAGAAAATAGTAGTTTTCCTGCAAATGGATTCCTTTCAGGCGAGAGAATTTTTCATGAAAGAAGAATACTTTTGTTCTTGAGTTAATAAACAGGTATGAAGTTCATAAAGGACCGCTCTTCCCGTTAACTTAGTAAATGTATGGTTTTTATTTCAAAACAGTTTAACTAAATGTAGCTGTTGCAAACATGGGAGACAAATGCCATATAAATGTATGGAAGAGAACTCCAACCTAACACATAGTCAGCTAAACTTGATTCAGTTTTGGGGGACTGTGACCTTGACCTTTGACAAATTGATCTCAAAATGTATGGCTCCTCTTTGCCATGCGAGTAAGGTATACTCAAAATTTAGTATCAATTCAAACCTTGAAACCAGAGATATCGCATGGACAACAAATGTTAATGGATGAAAGGACAGAATGCAACATCGCATTACACGACCTCGTCTTCGACAGGCATATGAAAATGGGACTTTTAATGATTTCGGGGTCACAGTGACCTTGACCTTTGACCCAAATTTTGATGTGCAACACATCATGTCCCTCTAATGGATCTACTGGCAGAAAAAAGTGACAGTGACCTTGATCTTTGACATTGACCTAAATTTTGGTACTACATGACACATCGTCTTCCCTCAATGTATCAATGGGCACAAAAAAATCATGATTTTTATGAATTTCATGATTTTGGGGGTCACATTGACCTTGACGTTCGACCTGGATCTACATTTTGGTACGTGACATATCATGTATCCCTAATGTATCTACTGACACGAAAAAATGTAATTTTTAAAGATTTTTTGATTCTGGAATCACAGTAACCTTGACTATTGACCTTGACCTAAATTTTGGTACCTGACAAACTGTCTCCCCGTAATTTCTCAATGGACACAAATAATCATGATTTTTTACAATTTCTTGTTTTTGGGGTCACAGTGACCTTGACCTACATTTTGGTAGGTGACGCATCGTGTCCCCCTAATGTATCTGTAGTAATTACAGCTACATAGATATCAGCCAGTATAGAAGACAGGCTTACCTGCCGGTTAAAACCCTGAGAGAGGCAGTCTGAACGTCTTGTCAGTCCAAGGTCAAGTCCATCTCTGGCTTATTTTCCAAGCCCGCGAGTTACTCTCATTGGCTAGAGGGCAATCAGCGCCCTCTACCAAGGGGGGAGAGAGAGGAGACAACTCTTGTAATAATAAAGCACTTGTCTCCCCTGCATCACTGACCTAATGTCCGTTAATAGTCTGTTATAATCTATTACTGACAAGTGAGAAAACCTATACTCACTACACCCCTCTCCCTTTTCTTTTTTGGGGAAGGGCCCAGAGTCTAAAACTCCAGCAAAGTATTCCCAATGATAAAAAACATACCATAAAAGTACGGAAGTGTACCTGAAGCTTTCTCTACTTTGAACTGGGCTAAAAACCGGACATAACCTAAGAACAAACTACGTAAAATTAGTCCGACAATAAAATACCCAACCCCAGATCCATTTTTCAGCAGACCTCTAATTTCCCAAAGGAGATCCAAAGGAGCTGGAGCGAACTGGCCCACTTTTGGTACCAGTCCGACTCACTCTGGAATCTACCTTTCCCCCCAATCTCCCCTTCCCCTCATAAATTAAGGGCTCACTCAATTTTATAATCTGTCAGCCCCTCTTAAAGTTTGAGGCTGGCTACACTATACAGTCTGTCAAGAAACAGACTGACTAAGGGAATACTTGCCAGACCCTCCTAAATTGAGGGACTGGCTATATCAGACAGTCTATCAAGTTTTGACTAACGACAATAGCGACAATAACTTTTAGACTGTCAGCACTCGTTGAGAGCTTGCTCAGTTTGAAAACCTATCTGTCCCTGATACATTGAAAGACTGGCTATAATCAGGCTGACCAAGAAATAACTGCCAGACTCAAGTAACTAGAGGGACTGGCTATATCAGATAGTCTATCAAGTTTTGACTAACGACAATAGCGACAATAACTTTTAGACTGTCAGCACTCGTTGAGAGCTTGCTCAGTTTGAAAACCTATCTGTCCCTGATACATTGAAAGACTGGCTATAATCAGGCTGACCAAGAAATAACTGCCAGACTCAAGTAACTAGAGGGACTGGCTATATCAGATATCCCATCAAGAATAGTCCGACTTAGGCAATAACTGCAAGACACTCAGTCTGTCAGCAGTTGAGTGAATGGCTAACGAACATAGTCTGACTAATACAGTAACTGCCTGTCAGTCCTCCATACATTGTGGGACTACTCATATAGCTCAAGGCTTCAGGAAACCAGTATCCTCTGTATGCATCAACAGAGACACACATGAAGAATCAACGCATGTGAAACACCCGTGCACAAGGTGCCGCTAACACGTCAACTGCAGGACCAAAAGGATTATCGGAATCCATTTAACAGAAGTGCACTGCGTTGCTGATGTTACCGCATTGCCAATGATCAATTAGCCAGGGTCTGAATAAACATATCCAAAATGATCCCCGAATTTGATCAGACATAATGCTTCACAGTGAGCATTCAACCAAACAAGGTCAAGGCTTGTCCGATGTCCGACTTTTATTTCAGACCCTGATTCAATAAATTAAACCGGGATGACAAACACCGGTACATAACGCACTGGGGCTTCCATAGAGAAGACACAGGCAGAGTTGTGGCCACAAACTCCCCCGGCCCTGTGTCTCCAACATGGATTGCCCCGTCATTCTCTCCCCTTGTTAAATCATCCCTCACAATTCGCACTCTCCTCGGCAAAAACTCCTATAGCATCCAAGTAACTTACATTTATGTCCCAAACCTTCACCTGCTTTGATTTATGCCTTAATCTCTGCCAGAGATATACAATACAAACGTTAAACGAAAGTTTAAACCAAAAGTTAACTCCCCTGGGGAGTTATCCCCCAGAGGAGTAGTCTCCCTTTAGGGGAGCTCTCCCCTGGGGAGTCATCCCCCAGAGGAGTAGTCTCCCCTCAAGGGAGCTCTCCCAGGTCAGCCTGGATATATAAGCCAGCTCCCAGCATACTCTTCCTCTTCATGGGCCGCGAAATCCGAATGGGAAGCGGCCCTTAAACCACAATTTCAATCAAAACTCTTCCTCTTTTCTCGTTTGTACCTCCAGTGGTGCACATCAGGGAGTTTGCAATACAGTGCTAGTTGTTGTTGTTCAAAGACTAGTTGTTGTTGTTCAAAGAGTTGTTGTTGTTTCAAGTCTTGTTGTTTTGAAACAATTTCTTTCTTGAATAATGTCTGAGTATTCTGTTCCCATTCCTTCAAATTCGTGCCGTTCGTGTGGGCGAGTTTCGACACGCTTAGATGCCCACACGCGTTGTTTCGTTTGTAAGACAAAATTTGCTATCGAAATAACACGTGTAATGAATGTGTGTCTTGGGATAATGATGCTTGGAAAATTTATGCACAAGCCCGTAGGTCCTATTTACTTCAGGACCCTGATCTATCGGAAGTCGATAGACGGGTGTGGGAAATTGCATTAGTTGAAGGCATTAAAATTAATCAAGATCTGGATGGTCCCGTGTTAGATTTACCCCGTAATTCTAAAAAGTCCGACCCCTTCTTCTGTCTCTGGTAATATACTAGAGGACCGTCGTACAGGAACTTAGTATAGTCTGGCCTACTTTGGCATAGCATTGTCTGTAGGCCTTGAGAAACCTGTTTCTTTGTTCAGCAAACAAAGGCCAGGCCGGTCGCTAGGACTTTCTATTGTCCCCAACGGACAAAAGAATTTGATCTTACCGCGTGGTCAGTTCACGGTCAATTGGTACGGCTGATTTTACAATAGTGATAAAATCGTTCTGTTTTTGGCCTTTACGTCTTAAATCTTCCCCTGCTGTTTTGTCTAAAAGAAAACAGCCTCTCATTCTATGGAAGGGCGGTTGTACTCAGCTTTGAATGTTCGCATTACGGATTTACAACCTCCACTTTTATCGTGTATTGACACGTCCCGTATTTCTTGCTTGCTCTTTCAACTGCATGGCCGAATGCTTACGGTGTCAGACTGAAGATTTAAAGAACACCAACTTTACAACACCGTTATCTTTCTCGTTCCAGACAGTTCATTCAGGAGGTTATTTGTTATGAACCGTACGAAATTGAACAAAGATTTGGCTTCACGGAATAGAAATGCTTCAACGTATTATAACGTCGGAGAATTACAGGTTCTGCAGAGAGTTGCAGTCCGTCATTTTTCGTTGTTGTTGTTGTTCTTGTGTGTCCGACTTTTTCCATTTGTGGGAGTTTTTCTTCTATGCATACTGTTCGTTGCTCCTACCAGAATTTAGTCTCTTGTTTTATCAAGTGTTATTCTGTTTATAAATTGATATCATTGTGATCAAGAGAGAACTTGCAGAGTTTTTTCTCTGTCTTTGACTTTACGTGTTGTTGTTGTTGCGTTTGTCTTCGTCATTACAAGCCAAAAGCTATACACTAGGGCTCTTTGTTACATATTAATGAGCTATCTTATTACTCTCTTTGTGTAATCAAGGCTGTGTTGAATAACAAAAGAGATCACGAGATGTTTATTAAGAAATTGTGCTATTCTTTGAAACACATTTTTCTGTTGGTAAATATTGTATTGTGATGTATTCATTTTCACAACCAAATTTCCCCATCGCTATTTTGAATTAGTTGTACAATTCAAATTGGGTTGAGCTGTAATTTTATTTCTTTGTTCTGAGAAGTTATTATTATTAGCTTGGGGATTATTCTCCGAGAAATCTTAGAATTGCTCTCGTTCGACAGCACGTGGGGTATTTATTGATCATTACCCTGTCAGTGGTCGGGCGGGATCAGGCCTGAAGTTTCTCAATCATCGGCCTGGGACAGCATAAGTCTGTTCCGTCAGGCGGTCTTCTTGTTCTTTGTAAGTTCCGTGTATGTTTACCAGTTACAGCCTGGTAAGAAGATCCACAGACTGCCTTGGCAATGTTTGTTTCTCCTCGATAGCCTCGTCCAAAACATCCTTTGGACTACTGCATTTATTTCATCTTTATCTTTTTTAAGTAAAGACAACCGGGCGCGCTGACCGACTGCGCCACGGAGACTAAGCTGGACTTGTCTGTTTAAAAAACCGGATGATAATTTATATCTATTCCATTTGAGTTTTTATGTCCAGTTTGGACCTCTAATAAGGGGGCGAGTCTAGATTGAACATTGTTTTGGTTGGTCAAGTTAATTTGTGAGATTTGTGACCTTATTGTTCATCTACCGGCGAGAGACATCAAAATGTATTGGCTCTCTTCGGGGAATTTTAAATTTTATTGAAGATCCTCCTACTTCACGTGGAAGTTTCTTTGTGTTGATTGTCGGGATTGTTACTACCATGGAGTAACGTTCTCGATTAACGCTGGGAACAATGAATGTGTTCACCTCCTAGATGCGTTCAAATCTCATTACAAGTCTCGCATAATACGGCTGTTTTGTTTCGGACTCCACTGTGAATTTTTTCCAGTTTCGACTACAGTTTTCAGATTTATCTTCAGAGGTTTTACCCGGCTCTTTCGGGAGCGTATATGTACAGATAAATTGAACTGATTGGTAAGTTTTTGGGAAAATCACTACGCCGTTTCTCAAGCAACGCCATTCGCGTTTCGCATTACGTCGTTGCTGTTACACCTCGTCGACGTTCCATTACGTCGTCACGTGGTCCTCTTACTCCGGCATCGACACCTTCCATCTAGTAGTCCTTTCCGTACGCCATAACGCTGTTCACCACGTCGTTCTTTTATACCTCCTTATCAGGGTCGTCAAGTTCGACAGTTCCAGTCGCCATTGTTGGATCTTTTTCTTCATTGTATAGAGACTTGGCGTTGTTCGCTTGCACGTCTCTCGATGTCGGTGTTTTTCTAATAAGTCGATTCGGCGTTGCGTCTTCTTTATCGCTGGGTTGACCCCCATCGCTTTGCGAGATGCGTATCTTTGTATACCAATTCATCCTCATTTTTCGGCGTGTCTCCTACGATTCACCATCGTCGGTCGTCGATTTCGTGTGGCAAGTCTTCCGTTCGGAGTCAACATCGCCCTTGTATCACTTTATAGCTTGGCTTTGTGTTCTCCATCTTGGAGCGTTCACATCGAGGTTTACTTACGGTGGTACCCCTAGTGGTTCGGTCACGGGAGGTTCATTTTTCGTCTCGGTTGTTCAAGCAGAGAAAAAGTGACAGTCTCGTTCTTCTTTCAAATTGAAGTAAGCCATATGGTTACAGAGTGTGACACTTTGTAGCTGATACCGTCAAGATTTTGGTCAGATATAGGCCAGTTTTTCTTGCGCTTCCCGTGGTCGTATTATGGGGGTATTACTGTGGATTCGTCGTTACTTTGGGGACAGTTTTTCGTCTCTCTCTTTCAAGTACTTCGTCCCGTATAGACCGTTGGACCAGCTTTAGACGTGGGTATTTTGGTTGTTTGGTCATCAACTTGTCATTTCTACGCAGGACCTTAGTCATTATGGTCGCATTCTACTTCGGTCACTCCAGTGCCTTCGGTCTTATTACAGATGTTTTTTCCCTCAGTCCATTAGTGCTGGTATTGACGTCTCTACTTCTGTTTTGGTGGCAGTCCCACCACATCGTCATGTGGAGTGTTCATTTTCCGGCTGATAGTCTAGGTTCGATGCCAGACTTCGATGCCAGACTTCATCATCCGATCGGTCTTCTTCTTCGCTGCTATCAAGCGAATTGGGCCTATTTCGTTTTCCGGTGCCGAGAACGTGATGCCAATCCCGACTTTGCCTCTGTTTCCTTAGTAGCTGACTTCCTTCTTCACCTCCATCGCGACAAGAAGTTTCAAATCAGCACCATTTAAGGATATCGTTCTGCTTTGGCTAGGCCTTTACGTCTTTCTGCCGGCATCAACATTAGTCTAAATGACAATATCTCTGCGCTCTTTCGGGCTTTCGCGCTACAGTCTCGTCGTACTCGCCAGCTGTTACCGAAATGGGATATTGATGTGGTTCTGTGTGCTCTGATTCGTCCGCCATTTGAACCCTTACAGTCCGCGTCTCTTAAAGCTGTGGCCTACAAGTCAGTTTTTCTCGCGGCTTCTGTTTTGGCGTCTAGAGTGTCTGAACTTCATGCTCTTGAAAGATCTTCTTTGACCTTGTCGGCGGATTGGTCGCGCGTATCGTTCCGACCTATTCCGGAGTTCATCGCCAAAATGAGTCTGTTCGCTTAGGTTCGTGTGCGCAACGTCTGTACTCCATCCCTGCGTTATCAGACTTCGTTCATGGCCTCGAAGACGACCTTATGTTATGCCCTGTTCGAGCCATACGTCACTATCTCACTCGTACCGATCCCGGTCGGGGCTCGCGTCGTCTGTTGTTCTTGTCCCTTCGTCCTTCGGCGGTACGTGACATTACTAAGAATATCATCGCTTCGTGGTTAAGAAATTAAGTGGTCTTGTCAATTGGCCATTGACGCTCCCCCGCTTCTATCGACTGCTTCTTCTCATGAAATCCGCGCCATCGCTTCGTCATGGCCCTTATGGAAGAACTTGTCCCTCCATGACATTGTCCAGTCTTGTGCCTGAACAGCAATTCCACGTTTACCAATTTCTATCTGAGAGATATGTCAGTCCAATCAGATAGCGTGACCATGCTTGGGCCACTAGTGGCTGCCCAGCACGTGGTCAGGTAACGTTCAAAAAGGGGGGGGGGCAAAATTGTCATCATCGCAGCAAGTCTCCGGCTTGCTGTATCATCTCTCTCAGTCATATCGTTAGTCCACACACTACATGATCGCTAGAAAGAAGTAATAGCTCAACTTGCCAGTCAGCGACTCTCTAGTCATCAATCAAGAAACCTGACACAATGGTGAGTTTTAAGCTTTGACCTTACTGCAGATTTGATTGTGTCATTTCAGATTACGCTATGTTCTTCTAGATCATTTCAGCTGAGTCTCCTGGCGGTCAACTCACAGTTTCAACGTACAAGAACTGACACTTTTGTGAGTATTAATAATGTTTATTTTCAGGTCACCAGTGTCAGCAGCAGTAAAGTACAGATAGTTGACAAAGACACAGAGTAGACCCAGAGATTCCGCTGTCAACTCTCAACAGTCCAATCTGCATGAAGGATTAAAGTACACAGAGTTGGATATAAGGCGGAATGTGGACTGGCAGGGGTATCAGTTAGTCACCTTGTTTGACGATGTAGGTTTCTTCCCATCTCATTCTTGTTTAACCTCCGTACTCTGACACTCAGGTTCCTTGGTTACTATGGTGGTAAGTCTGCGCACCCCTACCACAATCACAGATACATGGATGAAGTCATTTAAAATGATAAGTAACTTCTATTCTCCATAAGTAACCGCTGCTTTACCATCCAGGGTTCTTTTTGATTGAGAATT
>JAVTVY010005211.1:0-36945 GCA_036873755.1 Hanleya hanleyi | reverse complement strand
TTTACAATTTGCATAATACCTGAATGGCTCTCAATGTTCCTGCAGATAATTGCAAAGGTAGTCGTGCGGCCCAACCTCATATTACTAAGAAACCGAAATCTCAGATTCACACCAAAGCCAATGGGCTGTAGTTCGAACGGGTGTAGGACAAAACCCCCAGTGGACAAAACCCCCACGGTCAAAACCCCCCAGGACAAAACCCCCACTGGACATAACCCCCACTGGACATAACCCCACTGGACAAAACCCCCATCACATATTATTTCCTATGCTATTTTAGCAATAAAAGAAATAACATGGTAAATGATAAGATCTCAAGGCAAAGTTATTTGATGTAAAAACATATTTATTTATCTTTCAATACTTGTGTAGCCTTCTATACAGACCATCCTGTTCTTACATGACCAATAATTGGAAGTAATTTCAGTTTCTCAGTTTTTCAGGGGTTTTTTCATCCCAAACGAAGTTTTTCACAAGCACATTGGCACATGATTTTCAGTAGGAGATAATGGAAGATCTTCTATAAATCCTAACTTTGATCATGAATATGTCACAACAGATTTGTCCGGATCCCAGTTCGAACTCTTTACTAACTTATAAACATTTCTTTTTTAAATGTTACTTTCCTGGAGCCCGATAATGTTTTTAGAAGAAATATGTTTGAATGTGGATTTCAAACTTAGAAGCCTTCTCTTCAGAATAAGCTCCGATGTTCCTCGGAAAATGATGGGGAACGGCGGCAAAACGGCTTTTCCAAAATGCCCGCCATAGGAATACTACTTATTCCACATTTCGACGTAGTCCAGCCTAGGTCCACAAACATCCTCCTAATGTCCATATTGGACTTGGTGGATGCTGAATCGACCTATCGCTGTTGTATAATCGTATTACATCCAGAAATACAGAAAACACTTCCAGAAGAGGCTATTCAAAATGATTGACATGGAGAAATATTACTTATGGCAGATTTCGTCCTATTCCACCTACAAAACTCATCCAAACTATAAACTGGGGTTTCGAAGGATGCTGAATCAATCTGTCATTATGGTCTGTATGATGTATGAAATTTTACAGGCTCTGAATCTTTGAATCTTCCGGACCCTGCATATTGAAGTAGTGCATTTGTGCAAAATCGACCATTTCAAGTTGAAACAGCAAAAATCCTCTCCCTAAACATATGAAGCCAGTCCTGAACCAAGATAAATTTTATCCCGAAATATTGGCCGCGTCAATATTTCGTAGTTGCGCAAAAGCGATTTTGATCCTGGGCTGGCTTCATAAGCTTGCAGAGAGAAAATGTGCTGTTTTCACAAGGAAAGAGGCGATTTTGCACAAATCCACTACTTCTTACGGTCTTCAGACCTTACAACAAAAAGCACTTTTTCTTCGCAACATCGACCCCCCCCCCCATTTATAATTATCAACTGTAACGAGCCCCTGCTGAATAGACTGGGATACTGGGCACTGGGAAGAAGGCGTCTGCCGCCCGTTCGTTGATTTTCCCAAACAAAATGACGAAGGCAGATAACTAGGGAAAGTTACCTTGATGAAGAACCTTTGCTGCAACTTTAAACCACCATATGCTGTACAACTATAGGCCCATACACTGTAAGGATTCCCCTATTCTTGTGATCTCGTCTGGCTAGTTATTTTGGAAAAGGTATAATAGAATGTCCTGACTAGTATAGTTTGACAGCTCATAGTTTATCTTCGTTTAATTAAAGTGATCGTAAAACCTCAAGTAAAGTTTCCATCAAATGAAAGACCATTGCGATCTCTATCGGAAAATATTTATTGTAATTTTTTACGATTTTATTACACAGAGTAAACTGCAAATAAAGCATGGTATTCTATGGTGGTCTGTTGACGTCACACTGCCTTAATACATATATTTCAAACTGTGTATGCACTTTCCAATGCTTGATTCAAGTTTAAGGTGTGTGCACTTTGAATTTCAACACAGACTCACTGTTCCAATGTGCATGTTTCACTAAAATCGGAGAGATGGTAACTCGTAAGGGTCAAGTCAATTTGAATCTTGCATTTAATTACCCCGATTTTGGTGAAACATGCACATTAAAACAACTCACCAAACAGAACTCAAAATATATTTTTTCTCGTCTTTTAATTTTTTTTGAAAGGAGTGCTAATCATTTTAAAACCGCGAACTCGCAGTCCTCAGCGTACCGCCATTGTACTGTATCCAGAAGGCGGATATGACGTAGGGTCAAGGCATGGAGCTCTTCTGTCTGTTCGGGTAATCTAATCGATTTGGGTAGATAGAGTAAATTGAGTGAAATCATGTCGACGAGCGGCAGTTCCGATTCCAGCGCTGAAAGCAACGAGGAAGCTGTGTTTGGTTTTCGGGGCTACCGACACGCTCAGATACGGAAGATCAGAGCAGCGAGAATGATAGCAGCTCTAGTAGCGAGACAGGCGACTAAATGGAGACAGAAGCCCGCATGAAAAATTTAGTATGGTGTCGGAGCAGATGCTGCTCTCATCGACGGCTTACGGGAGAGATCGAATGTTTTCGCTGTTGGGAGAGCGAACACAGCCGCGCTCTGGCAACTAGAAATGAAAATGGTATCTGCTATTTAGTAGTTAAGGTAATTCTTGCCAATTTTTACTAAGAAGACTGCAATTTTCACCTTAACACACGCAGCTCCATGATGCCTTCACATGTTCTGCCGCAAACTTACGTCACGCTGTTTTACGTACTTTTATTCCTATTGGCTAAAATAGGTCACGTGACAATACAATGGCGCTTTCCTGGAGTTTGGTAAATTTGACGGTATCACAGTATTTTGTTAACTATTTCTGCGTTAAAATAAATTCCAAAAATAAAAATAAAAACTCAGTGGAATAGCATTTGACTAGCTCTTTGAGTTGAAATATAGCTTTAGCAAACCCGAACCTTTCCTTTAAAGCTTTAAATTCAAATTAATCAAAGTGAGTAGATATACTGGTATTTCTATTATTATTCAAGCTATATTAAATGTGAAAAGGAGAATTTAAAAACCTTTGCATTTCACCTTTAACTCTTCCACTGTATAGCTCCCAGGCGAGGACTATTGGTTTGCTCGGCAGATTGTGACGAGTTTTGCTCCAAGAAGGTCCGTTATCACAATTCGCTGGGATAAACGAGTTACAGACAGTTATATGGAAGAGACCTCACCGAATTCGAAGCCAATGGGCAATGTGTTTTTGTCATATACAACACAACTTCTTACCACAAACGCTATGTGGTCTGCTGTGTGATGACGACAGCATGTTGGAAGGCTTTGACTTTCCCGGACCCCAAAATCCCTGTAACTTTTGAGAAAATACTAGAGGGATTTTTGAAGGATTACCTTAACTTCCGCCAATGTTACCACCCCCAATCGCGCATTCTGTGTGATTAAAATATCGCTGAAATGATGATCTAGCAGGTTCCACAGGCTACATATGTTACCAAATCTGGGGAAGTGGAAGCTTCCAGCTTTCTGTTTCCAATAAGAATAAAATAATAAGAAATAATTACCAAAAATCTCTTGAAGGTGAAGACTTTTAAACGGATTCTCAACCAGGTAATTAGCAGAAACATATTTATCTAAGCAAACTTTCTGAAAAGAGTGACTGATGGCACAGAAGTTACCACAATCTGATCTAATATTTCCGCGCGCATCCCTTCGTCTACGCTCATACTATTCAGCTTGTATCACTGACGTCTCTACTCGCCTTGTCCCCCCCCCGCCCCGCCCAGCCCCGCCCCGCCCCGCCGAGCCGATTCACATCGCCAAGTTCGCGCCTCTTGGCCGTAAGGGGGCGCTTTATCTGGTTACCCAATCGCCGTGCCGTAATAGCTCGGAGATAACCAGATTCCTCATACTAACCACGATTGGCTAACTACCTCACGTGATCGAAATTACGTCATGCCTTCATGATAGCGAGATCTCGACTCTCACGTAATGTGGAAGCTATGCCAATATTTTGACAGCGACACGCCCTCTTACCGCATATCTCAAAGGACCTTTGTCCCGTCTTTATTACAGTCAACGTTCAATTCAAAATCTGAAACAATTGAACGGTGTTTTTACGTTACCATTCTAGGCAGCTTGATCTCCTTATATACTCATGACGATAAAGCGTGGTCTTATCAGTGGGATATCAACAACATTTACAGGGATTTATTTGTTAATTATTTGAAGGTATCAGTGAACAAATGTTTGCAATCAGTTGACGAACCTTACTAAACAATGGCGGAAGTTATCCAAAAATCTGTTCACTCTTAACTCAGAAATTAACGTAATTAGAGCTGTTTTGCCGTCCGTTTATTGTTAATTTTGCCGTTGACGACATATGAACGTTTGAAAAGGGAGACAACTCATATTGCCAAGACTCTTCCGGAAGAGTGATATTCATTGGTCATTGGTGGTTGGCCTGTGCAGAGCGCCCCCTTACGGCCAAGAGGCGCGAAATATGCGATGTGAATCCGCGGGGGGAACAAGGAGAGTAGGGACGTCAGTGATACAAGCTGTTTATCAGCGTACCCTTCGTCTTGGTGGTATGCAATGGAGGCCTCAAACTGGACCCAGGCTCGCCCCTATGAAAGAATAAAACGAAAAAAATTAATATCCCCAAAACGGAATAACATGATCACCTAGAGCGCGTGACGATTTAACGTTCTGAAAAAGGTTCATCGTCAAGGTAACTTCGCATGCTCAGGTGGTGAACAGGTGGTACAAATTTGTGCATTTGTCTATCTGGACCAACCTCCCGATATACTCGGTTACATGCATACCCAAATATATTCCTGCTTTCAATTTTGCGAATCAGGGACACGTATTATTTGAAACCGCGTCCAGTGAGAGCGTAGGGGTTAAATTGGGCTGATGTTACAACGGGGGTGAAACTATAGCACTCGTTACGGTTGAAGTAAAGAATATCGATAGAACCGGCATGCACAGAGTACAGCGATATAAGGGCGAGTTGACTTAATTTACCATACACTTGCTATCACTTGTTAACATTTCGTCATCGTCATGTTCCACTTGGGGTACAAAGTTTTCACCATTGTAGGGAAATCTAACGGGCACGCCTACGTGGATATTACCGAGAATAAAGATGTGTCCGACAATCGAACCTATGCCCGGAATAAAGACCATACGTTTAACGCAGGAGGGCTGGGTGAAATTGACGGACTATGTCGTTCTGATCGACGACATGATCGTTAAACGCGTAGTCAATGCCGAGCCGTGGGGAGGACAAAGTTCATATTCGCCGTTGGAAGACGAGTGAAAAGAAGACAATGTACCCCACCAAAGCCGGACAGAGCTTGAATCTGTCTATCTGGTTGAATTTGAAGAAATACGCTGTGGAAATCGACACAGCCTTTGACACATGCCTTGGCCACCCGAATGTACCGACAAACACCTGCTGGGTTTGTGAAACAACTTCCTCATGACACGAGATCCAGAGCTCCGAACTCCCCAGTGTTCCATCCTAGAGCTCTTAGCTCCCAACTGTCCCATCCCCGAGCTCAGAGCTCCTGCATATAAACACGACATACATCGGTGAGCCTTCATTATACGACGAGTGTCAGATGAGACGAGAACCATGGCTTACACAAGTCGCTTGCGTTCGAAGTTATTGTCCAGCCCGTTCAATCCACGTAGACATTTGCTTTCCTTACATAAAAATCGCGTAGACGAATGTCGACCCAGGCAAATAAGTCCAGATAACGCACAAGATCAATGTACGCGCGAAGAACGATCGACACATACGTTAAGAACAATCGACACCGACGTCTCAGATAAGAGTATTGGACCATCCCTATACGATGACGGTGAGCGATCCGTCCGCGTGCGGAAAACGTCCTCGGCGATGAAGTTATTAGAGGAAGGAGTAGCAACTCCAGCTCTGACACGGCTTGTATGGCGTTAAAGCCAATGGCAAAGCGCGTACGAGAATACGCGATTGAACAACGTGAGCTTCGTTTTCGGAATTCCTCATGACACAGACGAACCGTATTACAGATCAATATAATCGTACTCGATGACCTTATGGTCAAGGAAAATTTGAAATTCGCGGACCTATTCACCAAAGGGTCCCATCATCCCAATTTCTCCGTCATCAGAACCTGTTCTCTCAAGGTAAGGTGTTTAGGGATATCGCCCTAAACAGTTACTACTTCGTTCATTTCAACAACCGAAATGAGACGAATTTATCCCCAAAATGTGGACTATTTCAGGCAAGCTTTCACATTTCACAAAGCTGTGAGTCGCCCATACGGTTCGGCGAAGAACACTGATCTCCCACAAAACCCCGTTACTCACTCACAATCAAGCACGGACGATAACAACAATACTAATAAATCATTGTGATCGTATGAAAGAAGTATGATTAAATCATTGCCCAATATAACAACGATGCATGTAGCTTTAATGATTTAAAATATACAGAGAAAAACAGAGAGGATCTCTACATCTTAACGTACGTTTTGTTCCGTTTCCAAATTATTTTGTGTGAGAGTTAGATACAAGTTACGAAACGTAAGGCCCTAGATCTTGCAGGCTACGCTCGCATTTTGCTATCAGCACGCCCATCTGCTCTGAAATTATAATGATCCCTTTCTCGGCTGTATTTAGGAAATAGACAATTCCCGTTAACGCAATTGTGTGCTATTGAATTACTTCGCGTTGATGTTACGTTTTATTTCGAATGATGATGTATTTGCAGCGAAAGGTATATATTTCCGCTCCACAAAAAACAAAACAATGGTGTCATTTGGATTTAAAAAAGGTCGGTGGTGGACTGACGAAATACACGGTTTTATCGGTATAAAATGTCTGTTTAGATTTTGCCCCGCTAAATGGTCGCAATCAATGGGGGAAAACCGTTTGAGCTGTTTTTAACTCCCTTAACTCTCCACGGAAACCGGGGTTTGTGCACATGTATATGCTAGCGTAGAAATAATAAAGCCCGTGTGACCTTATTGCGTGAGTCACTGGTATAACTCGAGAAATATATAGATCATCCCAAATTTACAGCTACTGTGAATGGCTATAGATTTGAGCGTTTACTTGCCAAATATTTACCAAAACGTGCATATTTTCCCATTGCGCCAGATAGACAAAATATCATATACTTCTCCACTTTCGACATCGATACAGAATTCGCGCATTTCTTTTCGAAGAAAATGACAGCAGTAGTAATAGGGTCCTGCTGTCCTTTGACCAATCAGAATTGAGAACGAAAGTAGGTCAAGTATGACGCGTTTGACGTCATCGTATGACGTCACTGGGGTCGGGGTCACGTGAAAGTAGGTCAAGGTCGTCCCGCTGTCCTTATCTAGGTCACTTATGACGCGTTTGACGTCATTGTGTGACGTAATTAGGGCGTAGTCGTAAGAAACCGGTTTAAATTATGTAATAGTGTTACGTAATTAGGTCCTGGTCGCTCGTAAGTAGATCGATTATGTAAGAAACCGGTTTAAATAGGGCGGTATGGTGTCAGCTCCTTTGTTAGCAGCCCCTTTGTTAGTTAGCAATAAAAACATCACGTGACCCTTTGACGGCTAATAGGATAAAAGGCGAACATTCGTTAGTCACAGGCCTCTGGCGCACGAAGGTGCGTTTTTACGTATTTGGTCGATCTCCTGTCTCGGTATACAATGGATGACGAGAAAACATTTGATGAAGGTAAGTTCGCATTATCAATCATTCCTTTGAGAACAAGCGGTTCGTTTCTTAAAAGATCTATTGGTCGAATCATAGCGTATTTTGAGAGAAGGTCTTTCATATATTATAGACTGACACAACACAATGTATTAGAGCAAATGCCATGTATAGCTAACTGACCGTGCGAGTTAAATTATGTACCTCGGATTGTCACAGCCGACCGCACATCTATTGTCATTCTCTGTGCGCACCGGTCCACTAAGTTCAAATAGGGATGTAGTATGCGTCGCTATTGACATCAATACCATTCAAAAGACCTTTATTAGGTGCCCCTAGCATTGTCTCTGCACACAGGAGAAAATTAAACTATGTTGTCGTGTACTAAAATAGGCCAACTGTTAGCTATGCATCTGTCTCTCTGGCCGAGTTACTGCGAGAATAAAAGAAACGTTTAACACTCTTTCTATCGCAATTATTTCAAGAAATTCGATAAACACGTATAACATAATTTGACAAAAACAAAAATAAATTTTTACCGTATTGGCGTCGCTAAAATTATGGCCTCTCCATCGAACGTGTTATTTACCACGACAACGTACACTATTGTGCAAGTCACCAACACACTAGCATTGTTTTACAAGTCACCAACACTCTAGCATTGTTTACAATACAATACAGTAAACACACACGGTGAGCATTGGGAATGATCGCTCACGATATGATGACTATTTGTATCGTGTTCCGACGAAGCGTAGCGTCCGCAACGCCCGCAAGCGCCCGCAAAAGCGCCCACAACGCCCGCAAAAGCGCCCGCAACGCCCGCAAAAGCGCCCGCAACGCCCGCAAGCGCCCGCAACGCCCGCAAAAGCGCCCGCAAAAGCGCCCGCAAGCGCCCGCAAAAGCGCCCGTTTCAACGCCCTTCGATATCTGAGAAAAAGAGAGAGATCAACACTTTCACAAGTTTTCATATATTTTATTATCCCCAATGTTATGCCGTACCCAAGCTGGGGCCGCTATGGGTATGTTTACAATTCATAACGTAGGAGTGATATCAGTTTTAATCACGCTCTTGTCAGTGTTCGTGAATTCTTGAAGTTCATCTTCGGTCATCATCATCTTTTCGCTTTATTTCTTTATTTCAGCATTCGACAGTGAGCTTCTTAACTCACCGTCAGTTTTCTGATCATTATTATTCGATGTACCAAGTCCTAATCAGACTCGCTATCTACCAATCCGGGAAAGTCCGTGGGCAACACGTGCTTGAAGAGCTGTTTCCGCATCTTGATGGCATTTTTTAGGGCCTCTCTTGGAGGTAAACCCATATCCTCTTCTAAGTAGCTCTTTGTTTTCATGATGGCCCTGTGGTTACGATCACTTTTCATTTCAAGATGAATCAAGGTATAGTTTTCATACAGAGCCATTGCAGATTTTATGATTCGTGGTTGCATGTTGATATAGGCCTTCTGTGAAGTCTCTTCATCCTGTCCATCTGCCTGGATAGCAGCGGCGTGTGCGTTAATAGCGTTGTCCACAATGCGATCCCAAAATGATGACTCCCCTTCGTCCGTGTCTGAATCACCCAAACTTTCGCTTTTCTCGGATGAGCTAGTGCTGTCCGCATCAGACCATGAGTTTTCAGCACTGTCATCGCCATATGATGAGTTCACGGTATCCGTATCATCGCATAGACTCTCACTGTCTACATCAGAGACCTCGTCGGTGTCTTCATACCCACGAACATTCTTCCTATGTCTGATCATATCGTGGTACCTGGTGAACGATCGGTGACAATCTGAGCAAGAATAAGACATGTTGAACTGAGCGACAAAAATGAAGTGAGTTAGTCTTTCTAATAGGGTTGTATTTATGAATGATTGTCGCAGCGCCATCTATACATCGATAGAAACTCACGCTGTGCATGGATGAGTCCTATCCGATTGGTTAATAAGTCTTCACAGTGTAATGCTTTGACATATCTCTCTCCCTTCACTTTAGGCGCTAGCATCCCTCATCTCCACCAACGCCGCAAAAGCGCCCGCAACGCCCGCAAGCGCCCGCAACGCCCGCAAAAGCGCCCGTAACGCCCGCAAAAGCGCCCGCAACGCCCGCAAGCGCCCGTTTCAACGCCCTTCGATATCTGAGAGAAAGAGAGAGATCAGCATATTCACAAGTTTTCATATATTTTATTATCCCGCAAAAGCGCCCGCAACGCCCGCAAGCGCCCGCAAAGGCGACCGCAACGCCCGCAAAAGCGCCCTCAACGCCCGCAAGCGCCCGTTTCAACGCCCTTCGATATCTGAGAGAAAGAGATAGATCAGCATATTCACAAGTTTTCATATATTTTATTATCCCCAATGTTATGCCGTACCCAAGCTGGGGGGAGGGGGCCACTGTGGGTATGTTTACAATTCATAACGTTGGAGTGATATCAGTTTTAATCTTGTCATTGTTCGTGAATTCTTTAAGTTCATTTAATTATGGCATCTCAATCGAACGTGTTATTTATCCGACAACTTACACTATTGTGCAAGTCACCAACACACTAGCATTGTTTTACGTCACCAACACTCTAGCATTGTTTTACAATACAATACAGTAAACACACGGTGAACATTGGTAATGAACGCTCACGATATGATGACTATTTGTAACGTGTTCCGACGAAGCGTAGCGTCCGCAAAAGCGCCCGCAAGCGCCCGCAAAAGCGCCCGCAACGCCCGCAAGCGCCCGCAAGCGCCCGCAAAAGCGCCCGCAACGCCCGCAAACGTCCGTTTCAACGCCCTTCGATATCTGAGAGAAAGAGAGAGATCAGCATATTCACAAGTTTTCATATATTTTATTATCCCGCAAAAGCGCCCGCAAGCGCCCGTTTCAACGCCCTTCGATATCTGAGAAAAAGAGAGAGATCAACACGTTCACAAGCTTTCATATATTTTATTATCCCCAATGTACGGCATTGAAAACGCAATCAAGATGCGGAAACAGCTCTTCAAGGACGTGTTGCCCACGGACTTTCCCGGATTGGTAGATAGCGAGTCTGATTAGGACTTGGTACATCGAATAATAATGATCAGAAAACTGACGGTGATTTAAGTAGCTCACTGTCGAATGCTGAAATAAAGAAATAAAGCGAAAAGATGATGATGACCGAAGATGAACTTCAAGAATTCACGTGTTGGTGACTTGTAAAGCAATGCTAGTGTATTGGTGACTTGCACAATAGTGTAAGTTGTCGGATAAATAACACATTCGATTGAGAGGCCATAATTAGATGAACTTAAAGAATTCACGAACAATGACAAGAGCGTGATTAAAACTGATATCACTCCAACGTTATGAATTGTAAACATACCCACAGTGGCCCCCTCCCCCCAGCTTGGGTACGGCATAAAATTGGGGATAATAAAATATATGAAAACTTGTGAATATGCTGATCTCTCTCTTTCTCTCAGATATCGAAGGGCGTTGAAACGGGCGCTTGCGGGCGTTGAGGGCGCTTTTGTGGGAGTTGCGGGCGCCTTTGCGGGCGCTTGCGGGCGCTTTTGCGGGATAACAAAATATATGAAAACTTGTGAATATGCTGATCTCTCTCTTTCTCTCAGATATCGCAGGGCGTTGAAACGGGCGCTTGCGGGCGTTGTGTGCGCGTTTGTGGGCGTTGCGGGCGTTGCGGGCGCTTTTGCGGGCGCTTGCGGGCGTTGCGGGCGCTTTTGCGGCGTTGGTGGAGATGAGGGATGCTAGCGCCTTACGTGAAGGGAGAGAGATATGTCAAAGCATTACACCGTGAAGACTTATTAACCAATCGGATAGGACTCATCCATGCACAGCGTGAGTTCCTATCGGTGTAGATGGCGCTGCGACAATCATTCATAAATACAACCCTATTAGAATGACTAACTCACTTCATTTTTGTCGCTCAGTTCAACATGTCTTATTCTTGCTCAGAGTGTCACCGATCGTTCACCAGGTACCACGATATGATCAGACATAGGAAGAATGTTCATGGGTATGAAGACACCGACGAGGTCTCTGATGTAGACAGTGAGAGTCTATGCGATGATACGGATACCGTGAACTCATCATATGGTGATGACAGTGCTGAAAACTCATGGTCTGATGCGGACAGCACTAGCTCATCCGAGAAAAGCGAAAGTTTGGGTGATTCAGACACGGACGAGGGGAGTCGTCATTTTGGGATCGCATTGTGGACAACGCTATTCACGCACACGCCGCTGCTATCCAGGCGGATGGACAGGAGGAAGAGACTTTACAGAAGGCCTATATCAACATGCAACCACGAATCATAAAATCTGCAATGGCTCTGTATGAAAACTATACCTTGATTCATCTTGAAATGAAAAGTGATCGTAACCACAGGGCCATCATGAAAACAAAGAGCTACTTAGAAGAGGATATGGGTTTACCTCCAAGAGAGGCCCTAAAAACGCAATCAAGATGCGGAAACAGCTCTTCAAGGACGTGTTGCCCACGGACTTTCCCGGATTGGTAGATAGCGAGTCTGATTAGGACTTGGTACATCGAATAATAATGATCAGAAAACTGACGGTGATTTAAGAAGCTCACTGTCGAATGCTGAAATAAAGAAATAAAGCGAAAAGAAGATGATGACCGAAGATGAACTTCAAGAATTCACGAACACTGACAAGAGCGTGATTAAAACTGATATCACTCCTACGTTATGAATTGTAAACATACCCATAGCGGCCCCAGCTTGGGTACGGCATAACATTGGGGATAATAAAATATATGAAAACTTGTGAACGTGTTGATCTCTCTCTTTTTCTCAGATATCAAGGGGCGTTGAGACGGGCGCTTGCGGGCGTTGCGGGCGCTTTTGCGGGCGCTTGCGGGCGTTGCGGGCGCTTTTGCGGACGTTGCGGGCGCTTTTGCGGGCGCTTGCGGGCGCTTTTGCGGACGCTACGCTTCGTCGGAACACGATACAGATAGTCATCATATCGTGAGCGATCATTCCCAATGCTCACCGTGTGTGTTTACTGTATTGTATTGTAAAACAATGCTAGAGTGTTGGTGACTTGTAAAACAATGCTAGTGTGTTGGTGACTTGCACAATAGTGTAAGTTGTCGGGGTAAATAACACGTTCGATTGAGAGGCCATAATTTTAGCGACGCCAATACGGTAAAAAATTATTTTTGTTTTTGTCAAATTATGTTATACGTGTTTATCGAATTTCTTGAAATAATTGCGATAGAAAGAGTGCTAAACGTTTCTTTTATTCTCGCAGTAACTCGGCCAGAGAGACAGATGCATAGCTAACAGTTGGCCTATTTTAGTACACGACAACATAGTTTAATTTTCTCCTGTGTGCAGAGACAATGCTAGGGGCACCGAATAAAGGTCTTTTGAATGGTATTGATGTCAATAGCGACGCATACTACATCCCTATTTGAACTTAATGGACCGGTGCGCACAGAGAATGACAATAGATGTGCGGTCGGCTGTGACATTCCGAGGTACATAATTTAACTCGCACGGTCAGTTAGCTATACATGGCATTTGCTCTAATACATTGTGTTGTGTCAGTCTATAATATATGAAAGACCTTCTCTCAAAATACGCTATGATTCGACCAATAGATCTTTTAAGAAACGAACCGCTTGTTCTCAAAGGAATGATTGATAATGCGAACTTACCTTCATCAAATGTTTTCTCGTCATCCATTGTATACCGAGACAGGAGATCGACCAAATACGTAAAAACGCACCTTCGTGCGCCAGAGGCCTGTGACTAACGAATGTTCGCCTTTTATCCTATTAGCCGTCAAAGGGTCACGTGATGTTTTTATTGCTAACTAACAAAGGGGCTGCTAACAAAGGGGCTGACATCATACCGCCCTATTTAAACCGGTTTCTTACATAATCGATCTAATTACGAGCGACCATGACCTAATTACGTAACACTATTACATAATTTAAACCGGTTTCTTACGACTACGCCCTAATTACGTCACACAATGACGTCAAACGCGTCATAAGTGACCTAGATAAGGACAGCGGGACGACCTTGACCTACTTTCACGTGACCCCGACCCCAGTGACGTCATACGATGACGTCAAACGCGTCATACTTGACCTACTTTCGTTCTCAATTCTGATTGGTCAAAGGACAGCAGGACCCTATTACTACTGACAGCCAGAAACTTTCGGCTTCGAGAAAAAACAGTACCGTGGGAATGAGCACAGGTCACTTGTCGCAATAGTTTTCTCATACTCTCAATATGACCAAAATATGGAGGTCACACGTTTTTGGTTTGATCGCGAGTTCGCACTGTAAGAAGAAATACATGATTATAGTAACTCAGAAACTCTGGCTGTGATTGGTGAATATAGGTAAGGGGGCGTGGCATTCTTATCACAGCTCAGAGCGCACGAAGTTTAAATTTTCGCGATAAAAACTGGCCTTCCGAAAAGTGCCTTTTCGCAATCTTTCGCTGACGAAAATAACGAAACGGGAGAGTGAGTGAGTGAATAGAACTTAACGTCGCTTTCAACAATATTTCAGCTATATCACGACGAACTCACTAAGCACCACCCAGCCCAGTTGTGTTCCTGCTACTTCAAAGAAGAAATCCTTGAAGCAGCAATGGAACCAGACACCCTTCATCCACCCTATAAAACGCCGAGGACAGCTCACAAGACACAGACAGGAAGCTTACAAGGGACAATAAAGACAAGTGATATTACAGTGCTAGACATCACATTATCAAATTCCTGTTGCTTCTCAGCAGAATGCATTGAAGCAACAGGAACCTGAACCCACCCAACCACCCACCGAAACGGGAGAGAAATAATACGCCAATTTGATACAGTTTGACCTATCTGAGCTTCTTTGACCATATACCATCTTTCATGACCGTTTTGATGCTGACAAAATGTGATCAAACGTGTGGGAAAAACATTGACTGATTTTTCCGTTTTGGCGAGTTTCTGACATGTTGTAAGAATATGACCTACCCTATTCTTATCCCGTGACCTTTCTGATCACGTGAATAAATACACATCGCTATTGGTTTATAACCGACAAGAATCTAGTTCTGATGACGTGAACAAAAAGGCCAACCACATTCTACGTATGTCCCTGTCAACTGTGGAGAAAAAACACAACGATTTTTTTGGACAAAATCCGTGTTTGAAGGCAGATTCCATCTAATTAAAGGAGTCATTAGATGGTTCTCATATAGTGCTGGAGATGCCAAATCATATTATTTATTCGATAAAATGCTTTTTATGCCGGTCTCAATTCCCCACGCCGCGTGCAGTTAAAGATCTCGAGCGACTGACGTCTTATTTGGTTATTTCCATTTCGGGTTCTATTAGTCATTCGGGCTAAGGAGTCCGATTCAGCAACAGAAAAAAATCCTTAGCCGATGTTTCCGGGCTTATAAGCCGAAAATATAGTACTTCAACGCGTAACAAGTCACTTGTACGCGAATTGTGTTAAATACAAGCTTTGAAAGTCTACACATTGGTACCCTGTCAATCAACGAGAATTGCTGTTATTCTTTCAAATATCCGACCTACATACATGCGCCGGTCGTCTGTACCAGCAAACCGCTTTGTCACAGCTATTCTCTCACATGTGTTTTTGCTAATACCGTGTTCACCATTGGGCGAATGATCACTCCTTGTATGTTTTAAGTCGTATAAATTACACAGTTGAAGTGCCAAAATTAAAAAAGAGGTCAGAAGCTGTTTTGAAACGGTGGAGACGGCTATACCTTAAACAATCTCAGTTAACTCAGATATAATATCATGGAATACTATATATATCTGAATTCAGCCCTATATAAATCCCGTGCGAGTTGGAACTACTATTGTTAGCCAATCAGGTGGCTAGCTTGTTGAAATCACGCCCACAGTAATTACACACGGTAGCACGTGGACTAATATATAAACATTATCGAGAAAAAGTATCCAAATATGGTATAATTTCCAGACAGATCCGTGAAGCTCAAAGAGTTTACTCCCGCCGAAAAGTCTGGCTTTGTTAGGAGGTAGAAAATATCAAAAGATTGTGCCGCGCGAGATGTTAATCTCCGTGAAGTGAACGTCAAACATTGTCAGAGAGAAAAGTCAGAAATGGTCGTGATTGGCTTATCATGAGATCTCGCGGAACATCGGAGAACATTTCGCACGAAGTTTTCATAGCGGTACGTCAGTAGTAGAGTATGCGTTAATTCGCGCGTAACCCGATACCCTTGATCTAATTACCCCAGGGGGGCAGTTAGAGGTATCAAATTACGCTCGTAATGTGATATGGGGTATTGAGCAAGTATTGGACTAATAATATGATGAAATATGAAACTCGTATTCGAATTATGAGAGGGGAAAGGACAGGGGGGTATAAATTATTTGAAGTAGACTGAAAACATGAATATGCATAGAATTGACGTCACACAGACGAGTCCGGACCTGCACGAATTTAGTAGCTAACCGAATAAGGTCACACATCTGCTCGTTTGCGGGTTTGACATTAGATGAGGCCAGCCCCGGGTTAAAGCAGAATATGGGTTACAACTAAAAACGAGTATTCGTTTGGAGCGCGGTTGTATTTTGCTTCGCCAGCAAGTAAATGATGTCACCATCTGTTTTTACTCTTGGCTCTCACGGTGGAAGAATTTCATAGTTCCATTTAGTATAGCTTTCAACGTGTCTGTGTTGGATGCATGCTATGTACTGACTTATATTTTTACTATGTCAATTAAGGTCGCCCATGTGGCCACTTTTATGGCAAGCCAAAGTGCTTTTTATTCCGAATTTCCGATATCGGGAATTCAATTCCCGATATCGGAAATTCTAATTTCCGATATCGGAAATTGCAATTCCCGATATCGGAAATAGAATTTCCGATATCGGGAATTAGAATTTCCGATATCGGAAATTCAGTGACAATTTTCGATATCGGAAATAGAATTTCCCATATCGGGAATTCAATTTCCGATATCGGGAATTCAATTTCCGATATCGGGAATTCAATTTCCGATATCGGAAATAGAATTTCCCATATCGGAAATTGTCACCGAATTTCCGATATCGGAAATGAAAGCCTGAAAGCTTTACAAAACCTAGGGGTGCATTCCACACCTAAATCTGAATCTGAATCTGAATCTGAAACCTAAATGATGTGCGGCTAAAAACAGGCATGGGTTCGGATCTTCGACCATAAATAGATGTAAAATCTTTAACAAAAACCTTGTAAACGTATATATTTTCTAAATGGGCACACTCGTGCCATTATTTCAGGGGACTTGTGAGCTATTGAAATTGAAAAGGAAAGACGTGCAATCCTCCTTAGCCCTTCTTCAACTTTTCTGAAAAAACATGAAATGATTTTCTTTTTATGTATGTTAAAGTGTTTCCCATCCAAAGGACAATTTAATATGGCGAAAAAAATAGGGGGTCGACCTACTCGTTTTTTGTAAAATGTTATCGCCATAGAGGAATCATGATTTTTGCTTCCAGAAAAAGTGCGGATTTTGGTCCTCCAGATATTCAATTCCGGACACGATTAACTCTGTAGTGGCGAGTGGGTGCGATCAACAAGCAATTGTTATATCCTCGTTTGGAGAAATGGTTACGTCCAGCAGGGTGATACTATAGATATCAGTTAGTAGATAGGTAAGAAGAATTACCTTGCTGTCAAAATCGGGCGATCTTCCTTATTATAAAATTAGGGAGGGACCACTTTGTACGAAACCGTGGCAAGTGTGGAGTGCACCCTAGAGTTGCAATTCCCGATATCGGAAATTCAATGACAATTTCCGATATCGGGAATTGCATTTCCGATATCGGGAATTGCATTTCCGATATCGGAAATTGAATTTCCGATATCGGGAATTGAATTTCCGATATCGGGAATTGAATTTCCGATATCGGGAATTCAATTTCCGATATCGGGAATTGTCTCCGAATTTCCGATATCGGAAATTGCAATTCCCGATATCGGAAATTCAATTTCCGATATCGAAAATTCTAATTTCCGATATCGGGAATTGCAATTTCCGTTATCGGAAATTGAATTTCCGATATCGAGAATTCAATTTTCGATATCGGAAATTGAAGGTCATGAATTTCCGATATCGGAAATTTTAATTCCGATATCGGGAATTCAATTCCCGATATCGGAATTTCTCGAATAAAAAGCACTTTGGCTTGCCATACACTTTACAGGGCTAAGCAGTTATATTTAATGTGTATAAACGTGAACTATTTACAGAAATATAGGCCGGGCTATAACATGCTGTATTTTTCGGCCTCAATAAGCTTAACATGTGCTTTTACTATATCTTTTGTGCAGTGAAAGGGACTAGGGAGGTGTTCCAGCCAGTAGTAAGACATGAATATTAAAAGTGCCTGACGTCGCAGACATACGTCTGGACATGAAAATGTTACATCAGATAAAGAAATATAACTCCACTTTTCTTGTAAAAAGTAATGTTCTCTCTATTTATATATACATACACTCTAAGGCTTACACAAGGGATATGGTTCACGCTATACAGTCCACTGTCCTCAAATGGGGTCAACATACGCTGATTTAGGCTGTAGCATATAGCTTTCAACGCGTCTTTGGTCGCACTGTACACGACCAATATGTGGACTATTTCATCCATACTTTGAATACATGTTACACGTCACTCTGTTTATTCTGTCCAGGGGATAGCCTGTGTTACCATTAGTGTATTTTGTGTTGGTCCCAGGTTTGGGTGTATATCACTGCACATATACAAAGACGTTGAGGTGTAGCATTTTAGCACATCATGCTGTAGCTCCGGTGTAGCCTTGTTCCATACTACGTGAGAACAACGCTACGGCTGCAAGCCAGTCACCAGATCGAGTTGTTGGGAAATTGCCGTACGGGCAATATTTGCCGAACCAATTGACCATAACCAATAAAATAATTCGATTCTATGTCCACTTACCTTTCATAAAAATCCTTGTTTATGAGTGACCGTCCGTTTTTAGCTTGGCAAGAGATCGAAACTCGGACGAGGGGGGTAAAACTGTCCACATCGCCGCCATCTTTACATCGAAAAGTTTTACATGGACAGTATAACCCCCTCGTCCGAGTTTCGATCTCTTGCCAAGCTAAAAACGGACGGTCACTCATAAACAAGGATTTTTATGAAAGGTAAGTGGACATAGGATCGAATTATTTTATTGGTTATGGTCAATTGGTCTGGCAAATATTGCCCGTACGGCAATTTCCCAACAACTCCATCTGGTGACTGGCTTGCAGCCGTAGCATTGTTCTCACGTAGTATGGAACAAGGCTACACCGGAGCTAATCATGCTGCAAAGTTGCTGTGTCATTGCTATAAAAAGCAATTCTCCGTCCCCAGCATTTTACATTCGAATTGTCGATATTTCGGTAACTCGCAGTGTCGATACAACATAAAATATTGACAGATTGTAAACAATCCAAGTAAAAACAAGAGAGCAGAAATCAGCCGACCTCTCGTGACCGTCTTGTTATCCGTTCAGAGTACACAGAAAACTGATATTATACTGCCACATTAACAGACTCACGAGAGCTTTACCATGTTAATATTGGTTTATGGTCATATCCACACAGTAAAAATTACCTCTCGAAATAAAAACATTGTTCCATTACATAACAACAATATCATTTTATTCAAGTTTATATATACAAAATTCAGGTTGAAAACCGGTGGTGTCAGAACTCATAATCAAAGGCCATTGATATGAAATATTTCAGAATATGAACATCCACTATACTCTGTAAAATGTGAAATTCACATCGTTAAGGAGAGATGTGGTGAACAGATAAATAACATGGGCAGAGTGAAGGAAAGCACTAATAAGGCAGGGTAAGTAATATTATTATACTCGATAATGCCGCAACACGTCATATGGAACGCTTGTTCGACCATAAGACTACGAGTGTATATTGACGCTGTGAGACGGTCAAAATACGTAACAGTTCATAGGTATACGGGTTAAAATGTTCCCGGCTGTGGGTACGTGTCGGTAGGGTCTTGGAATTCTTTGACATCATCCGAAAATGGCTCTATGGTGTCCGGGAGTAATTTCTCGAACGTCTTCTTGCGCATGCTCACGGAAACTTCCCAGGCCTCCGAAGTTGTGAACTCTAATTCCTTTTGCAGGTATTGTGTGGTATTTTTGACTTTCTTGTGAACATTGTCCTGGCGCAGTTCGTTCATGACTTTGACTTGTTTCAAATAAAGGTCCGTCAAAGTTTGCGCTATCTCTGGGCGCATGAATTTATAGGCTGCCTGGAAATCCCCAAGTTCTTCCCATTTTTGTTCTATCTTGTCTCTGTGCATGTCGATGGCTTTCTTCACCGCGATGTCCCAAAAGCTGTTGTCATCCTCGGATACGTCTTCCTCATTGTCGTCATCATCGACGTCATCGTCAGTATCATCGCTGGTTGGGTCGCTGGAGACGTCCTCGTCTGCACTGTCGCTGGGTGCATCGCTGGAAACGTCATCTAGTACATCCAAGTCTCTCGAAGACATAGCGCATGAAAAGCGGCCTGTCAGTCCGTTCAGGTGGGTATCGTTCTGTCGAATGACGGCTATCGTGAGTCCAACGAGTGTTTATTCTCAATTATTCGTTCGAACACCTGTTTCTTTTGAGCGATAGCTATACCGTACGCGTCCTCCCAACTTATGTTGGGAGTTTTCAATCCACAGGCTCTTCGTTCGATATTCATATGGATCGGATCATTGACCAGATATTTCATACCCGCGACTAGTTTTAGGTATTGTCTTCGTAAACATCGTCGCAGTAGAGGGGCCAATGCATTATGCGCTAATATTTCGGATTTCTTCCTGGAATATCCTTTGCGCTGAAATTCTTTTTCTTTCGCTTCAAGTTTCTTCTCTACTTCTCCGTACATACTGCTTTTAAAGAGCTGTCGCCATATCCCTTTATCGACATATTCTTCTGGAAATTCAGAGGCTGTCCTGGCGCGAATGTTGGCTGTATGTCGGTAGTTACTGGTTGGATATAGACGTCGGTGCGTCTCCTGCGGACTAGGGGTAGGCGTTGATAGTGAGTGTGGGGTTTGTTGTCGCATTGGGTTTTTTACGGGAATGGGTGTCCCAGAGTATACGTCTGTTGCGTGAAAGTTATCGAAAGTTCCGGAGGGATATTGAGTGTCTGTTGTCTCGGGCACCCGACATACCTGTTGTGTCCATTGTTGTGATGGCAAGTGGTACGCGGGTTCGGTATTGGGCGGTTGTGGGCTCTGTCGCTGTACATCGGTCAATACACTCTCAATTACATGTTTAGGGTTAGAACACTAAAAGCGAGGTTCTGTTTGAGCACACGTTCCGGTCTAATCGCGTTTAGGCTGTGAACACATGGAGTTTAGGTTATAAACGCATAGACGTTTAGGATTTAAACCGATGTGTTTAGATTTAAAAGACCTATGTGTTTATAACCTAAACGTCTATGCGTTTATAACCTAAACTCCATGTGTTCACAGCCTAAACGCGATTAGGCCGGAACGTGTGCTCAAACAGAACCTCGCTTTTAGTGTTCTAACGCTAAACATGTAATTGAGAGTGTAGTTCTGAATCGCGCTCCCCGGGCAAAAGGTTTGTCATCAGTCTGCATGTGTCGGGGGTGTGTGGTTTTAAATCTACGAAGAGATACCCGTAGGGGCGAGTCACGGCTCTATGAAAAGTTTGCATGAAATAGGCCACGTTTTGGGGATAAATGCGTCTCCCGAAGACGCGGATTTGATATCTGTCGATGGGGTTGTTGAAAAGAACGAAGTAATGACAGTTTAGCGCGATATCCCTGGACGCCTTACCTTGAGGAAACAGATTCTGGGTCATATAGATGACAGAGAGATTTCTATGATGGGACCCTTTGGTGAATAGGTCCGCTATTTTCGAATTTTCCTTCGCCACGCCCATCAGGTCATCGAGTACGATTATATTGACCTGGGCGGAATCAAAGTAATACGGTTCGTCTATGTCATGAGGAATTCCTGGAACGAAGCTCACGTTGCTTAATCCCGTATTCTCGTACGCGCTCTGCCATTGGCTATAGCACCATACAACCCGCGTCGGAGGTGGGGTTGTCACACCTTCCTCTAAGAATTTCATCACCCAGGACGTTTTTCCGCATGAGGACGGACCGCTCACCGTCATCGTATAGGGAAGGCTCAATACTCTCGTCTGACATCTCGATACTTCTTGACGTTCAACTTGTACGTTATCAGGACTTCTTTGCACGGGTTGACATTCGTCTGCGGTATATTTATGCAGAGAAAGTAAATGTCTACGAAGATTGAACGGGCTGGACAATAACTTTGAACACAAGTGACATGCGTAAGCCATGGCTCTCCTCTTGTGCCACACTCGTATAATGAAGGCTCACATATGTATGTAGTGTTTATATGCAAGAGCTCGGTAATGGGGGATGGGAAAATGGGAGAGCTCAGAGCTCTGGGATGGGGAGGTGGGGAGAGCTCGGAGCTCGTGAATGGTGTAGGAGCTCGGGAGGAAGCTCGTCGGTGTGGGATGGGGCAGTGGGGAAAGCTCTGGAATGCTGCGGTGGGGAGAGCTCGGAGCTCGGGGATGGCGTAGGAGCTCGGAGCTCGGGACGGAGGGAGCTCGGAGCTCGTGAGCTCGGAGTTCGGGAGCTCGGGAGCTCGGAGCTCGAGAGGGAGGGAGGGAGCTCGGAGCTCGAGAGGGAGGGAGAGAGCTCGGAGCTCGGGAGGGAGGGAGCTCGGAGCACGGGAGCTCGGAAGGAGCTCGAGCTGGGGAGATAATAACGAGCACATAAAAGACAACGAAATGATATATATTGACATTATTTATATACACACTACACAGAGTACAAATGCAAATGGTCCTTTTTTGAAGCAATTTTCATGTTGATGGTTTCATGTTCATGTTTCATGTTCTTCGGATGTATCGTCCTCTTACGATGCAATGAACACAAATATATATATATACAGTCATTTCACTGGTACTCACTCTCCATTATCGTTGAACAAACGTGACCCCGTCTCAGCATCTTTACTCTCGATAATATCCACTCAGGCATGCCCTTTAGAGTTCCCCACATTGGGAAAGACGTTGTATCCTAAATGGAATCCAGTCACCGACCTATAGACGACATCAACAATCGAAGTATTCTTAAGTTCAGGCTGTAGCAGTTCGGCTAATGCAATGTTGCCAGTCTTCTGTAAAGCTTCTACAAACGCATAAAAGGCATTCGGACCACGTTCAGGTATTAAGTTCAACAGATGCCGGACTCGTCCGCTCGTTGTTTTCACAACCATGATGTTTTCGTACATTTCCTTCGTTAATATCATATTTTGTCTAAGCAAGTAACATATAGTGGACACACTTGTTATCTGTTTGATGAGAATGACAAGGTTTTTCCGAATTGCTTGTTGGTGGACATCTTCCATCTTGCTATTAGTGGCGCTTTCGAGTAGTAGGAGAGTATGATACGTTAAGACACCTCATGCTTATATACAATTCCTACGCTGTACACTGCGCATGCGAGATGTATCAACATAGAGGTTGTCAGAGCTAGAAATAAGCATATGTGCCAATGACGGGGAAAACCCGTTTCAAGTTCGAACAGGTCTGTGACGTCAGAGGTAAAAATAAGCAAATGTGGCAATGCAGGAAAACCCAGTTTCAAGTTCGAACATGTCATTCACCCATTACAAAGAAGTACAGGGCTTCTCTAAGTTAATATACGGCACTGTGAAGCATCGCTTGAGCTTCCACATGCGTTTTACGAGTACACGGAGGTTAGATTTCCACTCTTCCGTCTTCAGGTGATTTTCTCGCCATTCGGGATTCTGGAATTCTGATAACCACGGTAAGTCCACCACTTCTCCGTCTTTCCCTATGTCTCTCAACCACTCGTCTACAGCTTTCTCTTCATCGAGACATTCTACAGCCTTGGCAAAGAAGACCGAAACTCGGTCACCAATATCTAATCCTGTGTTGTACTTCTCTTCCGTTTGCTCCATAATAGGGAGGAGATGCACGGCATATATCATGGATAATCTATTCAACAAGTGTATACGCTGTCCTTCATCAAAGGGGCCGGGTTGGGTGATCAACTGGACGATGTGATTATTGCCCGTCTCTTCCAATACAGCAATGAATGCCCTGATGGCCCGTGGACCTCTTTTCGATATTTCCTCCAATAAAGCATCACCCCGGTCTTCCGCGGTAACGATATCATTAACGTACTTTAACCGGGACTTAGTTAATGCTCTCTTTTGCTTCAATAATTCAAATACTCTTTCTAGATTCTCTACACGCCCGGACATATGCTTTCTATATACACTCAAAGCTACCTTGTACATGACATCCATGATGTATACTGTTTCTGCTGGATAAACCTTGAATTACATATATATAAAGACGTCAGGGAAAACCCAGCATGTTTATTTCCGTATTTGATGTAACATTTTCATGCCTGGACACGTCTGCGTGACGTCAGTCTGTTTTAATATTCATGTATTTGTCTTAGTACAGAACCAAACATGTCAAACCCCGCAAACGAGCAGATGTGTGACCTTATTCGGTTAGCTACTAAATACGTGCAGGTGCGGATTCGTCTGTGTGACGTCAATTCTATGAATATTCATGTTTACAGTCTACTTCAAACAATTTATACCCCCCTGTCCTTTCGCCTCTCATAATTCGAATACGAGTTTCATATTTCAACATATTATTAGTCCAATACTTGCTCAATACCCCATATCACATTACGAGCGTAATTTGATACCGCTAACTGCCCCCCCCTGGGGTAATTAGGTCAAGGGTATCGGGTTACGCGCGAATTAACACATACTCTACTACTTACGTCCAGATGGTATTCCCCTGATTTACCATCTTGGTCTACCTAGATTGTACCATAAAAGCTTCCTTGTATCTTTAAAGTTCTATTATTTCTAGGGACCGATCGCGAAACATTCAGACTTAAAATGATTCATTCTGCTCTCCATAAAAGACAATGAGTTTGATGCCACAACGGAATGACAACACGTAGTGTTCAAAAGTATATCAGTGCTCAAACGGATTCATCATCTCATTGGAACATCGCATAGTGAAAAAGATCGTTTTCATTTTGTGGCGTTCATTTCTGTTAAAAATTCGATCGCGCGAAGATAGTGATAACGCATCGTTCTCCTCGTCTCTGTGCAGCAAAAATTCCAATTCTACGGACCGGCACATGACAAGTCATGAAATTTTGTTTGATTGATTAACCCTACCTGGCCGGGGGGGGGGATTATGGCCCCCTACCAAACTTTCTGCGCTATCTCCGGAACGACGAAAAATGGAGTGCTGAAACTCCGGGACTTTATAGTTTATCATATTTGGGTCATTTTAAGCCCATTTGCATAACCCCCTGTGCAGAGGATCATGGGTAAATTCAAGATAGCGGCCACGTGGGGTGCCAGACACATTTTGTCACATTTCTTCAAAATTTCTGCTTTTCCGCGATGAAAAGTGGGCAAAAACTATTTTATTTCACATCACATTAATATTTACTAATTTATCATGCAGTTTTTGCGGAGAAATTGCATAAATAAAAAATTCGGAAAATCCGACCGAAAACTCGACCAAGAAATGCCGTTTTTGAAAATGACGTCACTGTGACGTCATCAAAGCGGCCATCTTGGATTTTTTTTTACATTTTCTGGTAGAACTTGACCCAAGGGTATAGTGTGGTAAGATTCAGTCCCCTAACTCAAGGCATAACAATAATAATTAGGGGGGGGGGGGCCATTTCGCCCCCACCCCCCCAGGCCTGGACAGGGCCCAAAAAGCCCAGGCCAGATAGGGTTAACTCTGTGATAGGTGTGTACAGGGTAAGGGGGCGTGGCTTCTCCTATCACAGCTCAGAGTCGAAGCAGGTCAACATGTGTCAAAAATAGTGCCGGCCTGATAATGCGTGCCACATCGGCTGGAATGAATACCAACCGTCGCAGATGACCGTACTTTTCTTCGACGCTCTCTATGACAATCACATCGCTATCGCAAGAACGAGTACAATAATGAAATTTGAAGCAAGATTTGTGAGCTAAATAGTGTTTTAACTCGCTTATACAATTCGATTATTTCGACAAGTTGATCTGATTTGCAACAATAATTTTACCATTTCAGTAAATTTTACCCCAGTCAGTAATAAAATATCGCATTTTAGACAGCGCAAAATGGTTTAAAATTTTTCAAAAACATAGGGAAACACGAGCAATACAAAAATACACGTGAAAATAATAAGTTTTGAACCGTCTTCGATAAATGCGTTCCAGCACATTGGAGCGATGTGCAAGAGGTGGGAAAAATTGACGACGTCTGGCGACTAAAAAACAACCATATGGCACTACAGGAAAGCATCCGCGCTTTCATTGCAGATGTTCATGTGGAGACAAAGAAGTATCCATTAGGCCCCTAATATAGTACCGGCTTAAGCGGCATTAGATACGCTAGCTCGGGAGCTGTGATGACAGATCAGCTCAAACAACTCATCTGATGTTACTAAACTGAAGGAACAAAATTCCATATAGCACATATTCCCACCCCCTGGCGAAATCAACATCAACATAGGCCCACTATTGAAGTGGCCCACAAAATTCCCCAAAATACAGTCCTTCTATGATATATTAGATAAAATTGTTTGGAAACTATTTCAGAAAAAAACATTTTCTCGCTATACTCACGATGGTCAATGGGGTCGGGGCTAAGTAGGGAACGAATCGATATTTCTCTATGGCGGCAACTTTTAATAGCCTAGGCTCTTCTGGAGATGTGTTCGGTATTTCTGGGTGTTATCCGGTTTTATTACAGGTCAATTCAGCATTACCAACTCTTCAACGTTGGATGAGGTTCGTGGGTGGTTTAGTCCAAAATCTCGAATAAGTATAGAAGTGTCATGGCGGTCATTTTGAAAAAAAAGCATTCTATCAAATATAATTTTCTAACATATCTCGAGGGACATAGGAGTCTTGCCTTGAATCTATGTAAATAACCTCTCCATTTTGTTCCATTCTGCAGGTGAACTCCTGGAGAATGCTGTAATATCTTTGTATCAGAGATTGCAGAATGGGAGCTTAAGGGCCAAGAGCAAGTGTTTTCATTCTCAAAATGGAAACTTGACTGGAGTGGAGAGTTACGCCTTCAACTGCACAGCTCCCGTCTATGCGCGATATGTCAAGATCCAAATCCACACTTTCGGTGCAACACTGAGCTTCTGTGAGTTCAAATTATGGGGAAGAAAAGAAAGTAAGTTTATATAGTCCGTATGGAAAAAATAACGACTAGCTCCTATATATTTAAAGCGATATCTCCTGTAAGCTTTTATTAAGGACATCGAAATCCATGCAAATTCCGGTCGATCTTCCACGTGAGATTCTATTGTTCAAATATGTATTTTTCTGAATAGCTTGCACAGAGAGAGAGAGAGAGAGAGAGAGAGAGAGAGAGATACGAATAAAAGAAGACTATAACATCATGATATAGTAGGACGGAGTGGAGTACTATGTTTACGCTAAACGAGTAGATCATATATTTGGCTGGTCTTAGATTAAATTTTATGAGAAGAGCTTTCTCCGACTTGGTTAGTTCCTTCCCATGAGTTTTGACTAGGTTTTCTTTCATGCTTGTAGTTTTTTTTCGTCCACTTTGTGAGTAATACATTGGTTTGTGCGCTTGTCGTTATCAATATTTAGAATATTCTCTTCGTAACATTTTGTATCCAGCTTCTTTGATAACGGCATCTCTGTTATTTCATAATGAGACGAAGGCTGTGGATTCAGATTTGTTCAGATTTCTACGAATTCTTCTAGTGTCTGTTCGTGCAATGAGGTGATTATTAAGAAAATCAATGAACGTATCCAAACTTGTGTTGAGTCTTCTTGGTCGATTATGAGTCCCTTTGTTTATCAATACAGAGGTGTCCACTATATTAATATCACAATAAAACTTCCGAAGTCGTAGTTTCCTGGTAAAACTGGCAATGTCACATTTCAGTTCATTTTCGTTTGGTTTTGGAGTCGGTGTAAATTTCAAACATTTATATGGGGCGCACTCCAGGGATTCTTCCATTCGGCAAGGAATAAACCGTGGGTCCGTTTTTCGGCCACTAATTGTCGTAAAATCTTTAACCCAAATCACTTTTTGTATATATCTTCGGAAAGAGCATGATTAAACTATTATTTTATTATTTTTCGAAAATTCCCCTAAAAGCTTGCTTCATTTTTCCTAGAATACCACTTAAAATGTCGAAAAATAGTCAAATTCGGCTCAATTTCCAGAACAATATGTAACATCGATTTCACTTAAATTTCAACTTAAAACAGGCAAAAATGGGGATCAGGGCGTATGCATACTTGCTGTGCGTTCACATTACCAGGTTTACATACAGTGCAAATTTACACGTGTGTAAAAATACTTTTGCACAAACTCCGGACCAAAAGCAAATTTACACTCCATGCAAATATACACACGTGTGCGTTGACATGCTGTGTCTGCAAATGTACACAGGTGTGTATACATGTGCAGGTGATCGGAGCTTAAGGTTACTGTATCGGGTTTAAGCTTCAAAATGTCGATTTGTTTTCGTCTTATTCCAGAGTAAACAGTCAAACCTACAAGTTGGGGGAATAAAAAAATATGAAAATTAGTGCATTGTAGTGATAAAAACATGACTTTTTAAAACTCAAGCCATTCGTGGTGCAGTAGTGCTGATTGGTTTTTGGCTGTTTTCTCCGTTTAATTTTTCACCACAAAATGTTTTTTCCTGTTCTAATTTCACTGTTGTTATTTGATGTACACACATGAACTTTGGACACAATATTCCATTCAAGTAGATCTTCGAGAGGTTGCCTCAAATAGTATAAGTTCGGTCCTGTTCATGAATTAATTATGATTCAGTGGAGAGAGGTGGAGTTTTTGTAGATTGTTTCAATCTTTCAACTTTGCACGACGATGAAATAACTGCTAGGCCCTAACTAAAAAACTGAAGCAACCTATTTTTATTCAAATGGTAAAGTTCATTATTCTAAAAGCAAGTTTGTTTGATGAAAACTGTTACTAGCACGTGATTTTGAGGACTATACTTTTATAAATGACATCATTTATCTTTAAATAAATAGATCAATCCGAGAAAGTTATTTATTTATCTAAATTCCTTGAATCAAGGGCTTTCAGAAAATGTATAGTTTGTATGGATACAAAGAAGCACTGCCCCGTAATTTAGCAAAATTTTATACGTACGTACGCAACTGAGACCCGATAGGCCTACAGTAACGTTAAAGCGAGAGCGATGATAATAACTTCGTTCACTTTGTTTCACCACAGCACCGCCATTGTGCCCAAAGTACAGAGTCATCCGTGGAAGGAGAAAAAAATCCAAGATGGTTTTGCGCAATTCCGTTGTGACATCCTGGCATGTCTGTATTATGGACTGCCACGCCCATAAACTGTGTTCTTCATTTAACACGAAGAAGGCCAATCCCGACAATAGCGTCACGTGTAAGTTGCTGGAGGATGTCCGAGAACTCAGTACAGACGATCTCGTTGAGGATGAGGACTGGAGCTATTACAGAGTTCCAGAAGACGGACAGTAACTATGGTAACGTGGTTACCCGGATAAACTCGCTCTTTTCCGTGTACAATCCGAGCTGTGAGAATGTTGACTAGAATTCGCTTCATTTCAAGCAAGAATTCAGAACTGTTGACTACTACTTGGGAATTACAGCATAAATCCTTCTTGAACAGGGCCCACCGACGACCTCTCACCATGAAACATGTCATTGAGACATCATCTGCAGCACGTATTTTTTGGATTGGAAGTCTCATTTCATTAAATGCAAAACATAATATTTGTATATTTCTTATCATTTAGAAAGTGATCGTATAACAGTATTTTCGTTATTTTGGGATAACACTATCTTGAAATAGCACAAATTCTAGTGCTGAAAATTTGGTCGAGTCCCGTGCGGGATTCAAACCAGCGACCCCAGGGTCAGGCACCTAATCGCCAGCACTGTATGTCGGCGATCTAAACCACTCGGCCAACGGGCCTCCCACAAAAATAGCAGGTAGCAGACCGGTATTCTTGAAAGCGAACATACAGTACCCCTTTGATGATCGTAATGAATTCCGCACGGGATTCGACCAAATTTTCAGCACTAGAATTTGTGCTATTTCGAGATAGTGTTATCCCAAAATAACGAAAATAATATTTGTACTTATAATTTCTCTCGTAATTTCACACTTTTTACGTTGAAAATAATCAGACGAAATTGCACTGTGGGAAAGTTTCACTATTCACTAAAAAAACTTGAGTGAAATTTATCACTTCCGCATTTGAGAGAAAATAAGAGTGAAAATTCGTCCTAGTTTCCAAATTTCACTCAAATTAATTCCACTGAAGTTGATTGACTTCAACTTGAGTGGAACCAACTTCACTCAAGTGGAGTAAGATGTCAGCTCAAACTCGAGTGAAGTTCACTGAAACATCAATGGATTATACTCATTATTTTTAGCGAGACGAATTCCCACTTTTTCTTGCTTGAACTTTTTAACCGACACGACTTTCAATATTCAGCCGTCGTCCACAAAAGAATTTCCGCTTCAATGATCGAAGGGAGATAATCCTGTTCGGAAGTTGTTCCCAGTGCATCAAGTCAAATGTCCGTTCATTTAAACAAGCTAATGAAATTATTTGTATTTAAATAGTTTGACCTGAGCACCTCAGACGTCAGACATTTCGGTTCCACGAGGCGCAAGACTGGGGGATTCTACGCGAGACCAAAACGAGAGTTGTGCGAATTAGCTATTTTATTTCTCACTCTAATGGAGCCTGCTTCTTTGTTTTTCCTAAGAAATCCCATATCACAAACGGCCTAACATATTTGAAAAGGACAAAATCGGGGGCAGTTCGCAAGAAAATGATATGCTTTTTATTATTTTGTGATGGGCCACGTCGAGGCCCACCAATCATTTCAATTGATCGCTTTCCAGAGGTGTGTCTTCGTTTTATGAATGTGATTGCGCCGATGTCGGATGTCACGGGACAAACCGGATGTGATCATTTGGGAAACGCCCTGATATACTCAGATAGCACCCGTTACCACATGGCTAAGAGCAGAAGTTTCTACGTATGATCGTGCCATGCATTCGGATGATGTATTATTCTGGTTTTTATGAAACCACAATCGGTTTTTCGCACGGAATGACTCGTTTCCGGTTTGAAAAAAATTTTTCGGGATGTTTCGCATGATGTCTTTGTTGTCTGCTGCATAAATTTAATCCAGATCAATTGCACTATGAAGGCTTCGCATTTTCAGTAAGGAAATCGATGTATCGTACTCCGAAAAATTAAATTCCTGGAGTTGTCTAGATTTAAAAGTCTAGAGAAGGGGTATATGGCATTTGTACCCCCGGGATGAAACTTTCAGTGACCTGTGATTGGCTGTGAGTTCAAACTCGCCGTCATATAGATATACATATCAATTTTCACAGCCCCAGACTACGCTTAAGAATACTTTTCCTCACTGGCTGTATCGTCACTCGAAGTCAGTTGTTGTCCTGCTGCTACAGGTCACAAACCACCATTGATTTTTTTGGCCCTGAGAATATAATCAGGACTTGAATTCCGGTGAGATTTGATTGGCCATTATACCTGACTGGGTGAGAAATGGTTTGCGATATATTTTAAAATGTTTCTATAATATTCAACACTGAAAAAAATATCCAGACAACATTTCAAAATTCAAAAAGGGGAAAACTCGGGACCAGTTTGATTGCCCACCTCGCATATTCGCTGTGACTGTGTCGGGCTGTATGACTTAATTTCTGGCAGCCGTAGCTCGAAAAAAGGGTGGCGAATGTATGCTGATTTTGTGTACATATTTGAGCGGAAAAGTCAAGCTACCTGGTCTGGCGGGTCATTTGGGACGCAGTCAATTTACTACATATTAGGTAAGGCTGTTTTTTAGTGGTTTGTGACCTACATCAAGATACCAGGTCCATGAAGCCTCGCTTTGACCGCGTTGTCGTAATAAGCCATGACCTTTGACTGAAACTCAGTTCAGTCGTCTTACAGGGGCTAACTTGCAGTGGAAACGAGGCTCTCTGTTGAAACTGACACAAAGAGACGCGGCGGTTTCGAAGCCCTCAACATCATACAAAAGGGTAAATTGTGAATGGGTATCTCAAAACCGCCAACAGACAGCGATCTATATTTGAAGGTTTGCTGCACAAGCGCTCGGGGCCTAAATACTTTCCGTCTGGGCAACGGGGGTATGTCTCATGAACGCAGACATTGGTAAAATATTAAATGAAAACAAGGAACACAGACTCATCTACCTGATGGATAAACGAGTCTGAACTCATTTTATCATGAGGTTGGTAATGTTTAACTTATTTCTCCAATGAACTTGTCTGTAAAATGACGCAGTGACTCTGGAACAAGCCCAAGAAATTCTCGAAACCCAACAAAATTCTTTGGTTGGCGGCATTTTAACCTTATAGTCATTCTAGTGTCGAAAATGTGGTTTTCATTTGAGACTATGGTGCCAGTTGGATAAACATAGTTTAAGGGTGAACCTATTTGACCTGGGGTCATGTTAGATGAATAAAGTGCTCATAATTATTAGTAAGATGCCATTCACCATGTAGATACACCATATGGATGCAGGCATATTGGGGCTAATCTTCATCACGTCAAGGTTTCTATTTGTGAGCCAAAGGCGAACCCTTGACCAGGTTGCATAGCAGACCGCGTTCCGCCCACATTCCAGTTACGTGACATAAAAAAACTGCGATGATGGTAAAATACGTTTGGGATTTACTTTTGCTGCTAAACTATTCGCTGATACCAAATGTAAAATATTTAATCCAAGCACGCATAACAATAAAATATTAATGGATAAAGCAGTGAACTTTTACAGAAATCCGTGCGTTTTCAACCCAATTCAAGTCCTTCAGTTGGAAGGTGAGGTCGGATACACTGACATCGCGGACCGCCTTTAAAATTTCAGTGTTTCCTACATTTGTCTGGCTTGTTGGATGTTTGATGGTAGATGAATGGGTTTATTTTCTCTTCAAATAGATTTTGTTTTAAACTATGCTTCCTTTATATTTATTAATGTTCATGGTTGTTGAAAAGGTGGATGTTCATCTGTCACTGGGTATCGCACAAGCTATGGTGTTTTCGAATCTGCTGTCACGGTCGCCATGGTCGCGGTACTTAGGTGATCTGATTGGTCAATATGTGCAGGATGTTGCTTTTGCTGATTGGCTCACATCTACCACTGTGTTGTCGTCGATCGCGATACATTGCCCAAGCGTACCAGGGGCTATATCTAGGATGGAGATACCCCTGGTTTTAGCGAGGATGAGGGAGGGAATTTGGCTTAATGTCACACTCAAGTTTGTTTCACTCATATGGTGACCGCCAGTTTGGTGTGTGGAGGAAGCCGGAGTACCCGGAGAGAATTACCGCCCTTCGGCAAGTAACTGACAAACTTTCGCACATTACCGAGGATGATTGGGGCTGGGAGTCTGAATCTGATATTCAGGAATTTTATGCAAACGAGAATTGGTCGTGTTACCAAGTGAACTTAAGATAACGATTTGCTAGAATATTCAGAGTCGAATCTCTTTCAAATTGATAATATTGGTAATATTTTGTGCATAATGAAGATTATTTAGTATGTTTTGGAATAAGGTTACCATAGCAACAGGTTATTGAGGGATATATTTTGAAAATTGCGCGGATTATGCAATCTTAGTTACTGGATATGAAGTGAGAGCAGTCCAAGCGATTTATATCGCTTAAAAAAAAATTTCACAGATAAATTTTCTGTTATTAAGCTAAAACTTACCTCACTTCCACTCTTTGCATTTCTTGTTCCACATGAAATCACACAGTAAGAATTTGAATGACACAGTTCTCTCCCCTGCTAGTCACCCGACTGTTCACTTACCCATAATTCCTCCTTCTTGTTTCCACTGCGATACATGGTTAGGATGTATCACTGAGGGGAGGTGGGTGGGCATCACTGGAAGTGAGGTAAGTTTTAGCTTAATAACAGAAAATTTATTTGTGATTTTTTTTTGTTATTTGCGCTGAAAACTTACCTCACTTCCACTCTTTGCATAGAATGCCACAGAAAGGTAGGCGGGCAGACTGATACAATCCGTGGTAAGTGATAAATGCCATGAACAAGATGACTAGTACAGAGTAGAAATCACCGATCTTCTACCTCAAAGAGGATCCATGAGATCATACAGCAGCAGTAACCTATATGGCTATGGTACACAGGGAACCTCTGTTGCTACTCTGACTTCAAGGTCGAGTCGCACATATACGCCCCCCCCCTTTTTTCCGAAAGGGGGCGAGAGGAAAAATTTGGACTCACCAGTAAGCAGGGTAAAAACTGTACGCCCGGACTTTATCTTGCTATCTTGCTGGCCTCGGTCCCGCAGACACTCGCTGTGCAGTCACAAGTGGGCCGATGGAATAGAGGTCGTCACATGCTAACGTCATGTCCCGGAAGTAGAAAGAGGCAAAATGTCGTGTTTGAACTCCAGTAGCACGCCATCATAATGTCGGTCACCGATCTGTTAGTCCATAGAGGCCATGATGCCGCTAGAGCCGTAATCTCGTGACCCGAAACGTTTACAAGCGCTGCTTGTCTATCCGTAGCCGTGGAGTACGCTAGCCGGATCGTATTTTTGAGCCAACTTGAAATAGTATTTTTGCTAATTTCTTGTTTGGCTTTGGGATCAAAAGGGATAAACAAACGCCTCCTACCCGCTCTTATCTCCTCTGTACGATTCAGGTAACACGCAAGTGCACGAACCGGACACATCAAGATGTCTGATTCAAGACCGGACGAAAGGAAATCAGATAAGGCTGAAATTGTGAACTCTCGAGATATGGAATCGTAGAGGGCTTGATTCTTAGCCACGAGCTCAGGAACCGTTGTGAGAACTACATTGCTCCAGTTCCTGGAGTGCCTGACATTCCTCCTACCGAGAGCATGCAGCTCTGACACCCGGGCTGCCGAGGCGAGAGCCAACAAAAACGAAGTTTTGTATGATAACATTTTGAGATCAATCGCCTCTATTGGCTCGAATGGTGGCTTCCCCAATTGCCGAAGTACTAAGGCTAAGTCCCACTTTGGCAATTTCGGAACAACCGACTGACCAGATATCTTGTATGACTTGATTAGTGCATATCAATTTGGATCAGTCGAGGGATTAATCCCAGTACCCAGAAGAATAGATTGAGCGATGGCTGCTCTATAACCTTCGACCGTAGCGGGTACCAAGCCCTATCCCGGAACAGGTGCAATAGGAACTCTGCTACTTCAGGGATAGTGGCTTTGGATGGATTGATATCCCAATCTCACACCAAAGATCGAAGATAGCCCACTTTGAGTTGTATACAGCGGAAGAGGACCGTCGAATTGATTGTGCCATTCGGCGCCCAGCTTCCGCTGAAAATCCCGCCTGAGCGAAGTGTCCCTTGAGCACTTGCACACGTGGTAGTGGAACAGTCCTGGCTGGCTATGGAATAAGACGTTCCGGGCTGGCGCAGTAGATTGTGCCACACCGGAAGCTGTCTTGGTACGTCTACCAGAAGATCCAGTAAATCCGGGAACCACGGCCTTGCTGGCCACCACGGAACAATTAGATAAACGTCACAAGTGTGTTCGTGGATCTTCCGGAGTACCTTCGCTAGGATAGCTGGAGGAGGGAACGCATATGCTACCATCCTTGACCAGTCCTGCGATAGGGTGTCCACTGCAAATGCCGACGGATCCGGAACCGGCGACATAAACAGGGGCAATAGATTGTTGTGCCGAGTGGCAAACAGATCTATGTGTGGCATCTCCCAGACATGAGCTATTTGTTTTAGTATGGCTGGGTGAAGTTGCCACTCTGTGGGAATTATCTGATTCCGTCGTGAAAGCGAGTCCGCTACGACATTCAGAATTCCCGGGATGTGCCTGGCCAACACTGATATGTTGTTGCCCCAACACAGACCGAAAAAGATTTCCGCTTGGCTTTGTAATTGCGGAGATCTCGTCCCCCCTGCTTGTTGATGTACGACACGACTGATGTGTTGTCCGTCGCAACTAGCAGGTTCTTGTCGGTCAATACGCTCACCCACGTGCGGACGGCATGTGTCACTGCCATAAACTCCAACACGTTGATATGGTACGAGCGTTCCTCGATTGTCCATAACCCGGATGTCGACCTGGACTCGAGGTGGGCTCCCCAACCTTCCATAGATGCGTCCGTGAACAGGTGATGTGATGGACGAAACGGAAGTAGGGACACACCCGGCATAACGTTGAGTGGATCCAGCCACCATTGGAGGCATTGTTTGACAAGAGGCGTTACAGGTAACCACGGACTCAACTGCCTTTCGACCCATTGATGATTGAAGTAAATCATTAAGGGACGAAGCTGCAACCGCCCTCTTGGTGTTACGTCCTGTGTCGACGTCAAGAGGCCGATTATCGCAGCAAAGTGTAGAGCCCTGGCTTGAGATAACTTGAGGATTTGAGGTATCTTCGTTGTTATCTTTTGCCAACGATCTTCTGGGGGTTTGGCGAGAGCTAAAAGCGTATCGTATTCCACCCCCAGAAATTTGCGCCTTTGCGACGGAGTCAGTTCTCACTTCTCTTCGTGTGGGATGTATCCCAGAGAAGTCAATATCCTTAAGACAAACTGCGTGTCTAGGATTAACTGCTCTTTGCAGGCATTCCTTAGCAGGGAGTCGTCGATATAAAAGTGGTACTTTATACCTAGACTGTGCAGGAATTGTGCCACTGGTGTAAACACTCGTGTGAACACCCAAGGGGAAGTGGATAGGCCGAACGGAAGCACTTGAATTTGGAAGCGTCGTTTGCCGACCATGAATCTCAAGTACTTCCTGTCCTCCGGATGTATCGGGATATGAAGGTATGCATCCCTTAAATCCAGAGAAGTCAGCCATTCCCCTTGCTTGAGTACCGACCGGATAGACCGGAAGGACTCCATGCGGAAGTGTGGCGGTGGAGTGAGGTAGTCCTTGTTGAGGCGCTTGAGGTTGATAACCATGCGCATCTCGGACGTGTCTTTCTTGGGGACCAGAAAGACCGGCGAATAGAACCCGGGTGTTGTATCCCAAACCGGAAGCTCTATTACTGAAGCCTTCTCTATCAGCTTGTCCACAGAGGACTGTATTGCTGATAGATGAC
>JAVTVY010005210.1:0-37955 GCA_036873755.1 Hanleya hanleyi | reverse complement strand
CCTTACACTCCAGGTGGGGTTACACGTCTATGAAGATAAAGTCACCCTCGTGGAAGATCGAGATGCCTGTGGGTGGAGTTCGGAGTACACATCCACTACGGTTACCCTACACCGTGATGGCTGAACCAAATTTAAACGGGTGTTGAGCGGTGAGCTCGACGGAAACCTCATCCACCTCGAGAACGCCAACTACGTACACCGTGGACCCTTCTTTGCCCGTGTGGGGCGTTACCACGATCCTACGCAAAGCTTCACCCTAGACCCTGATCTGTGGTCAGCCTTGGAGAAAGTGGTGCCTATTGTGGACCAGCTCTTTACACCGGACGAGCGGTCATCAGACCAGTTGGGGTGGGCTCGTGCTATTGAGGACGCGCTGGCTGAACCCAATGAACAACTGTCTAGTCATGAACCAGACGACGAGGCTATAGACTACCCGGCTGAACTGAGTCAACCAACACAACGGTGGTAGAAACTTGTTATAAATAAACCATACTCTCCGGGTCCATCGTCATTTTGTCACCATGAAGCGCTGGGAGAAGGTCTTGGATAACTTATACTACAGTCCCGACAGTCCGGCGGCCTATAGTGCATTGTCTGCTCTCTATCGAGCGGCCAAACCCCAGGGGATACAACGTGCCCAAGTCCGAGATTGGTTAAGAAACAAGACACCTATACCTTACATCGAGCTGTCCGTCGCCATTTTCTACGGAACCGGGTCATCGTGGGAGGAATAGATGCCCAGTGGCAAGCGGATTTGGTCGATATGAGCGCCTTGCCAAACACAACGATGGGAATCGGTATATCTTGACGTGCATCGATATCCTATCGAAGTATGCCTGGGTGGTACCCATCCGGACGAAAACGGGGGCGAATCTCATAGCGGCGTTCAAAGACATCTTCAAGACCGGGCGCAAACCTTTGTATTTGCAAACCGACGAAGGCACGGAATTCCTCAACAGACCGTTCCAAGCCTTTTTCAAGAAACAGAAGGTCTTCTTCTTCCATACGTACAACGAGACCAAGGCTTCCGTGGTGGAAAGGTTCAACAGGACATTCAAAGGCCGCATGTATAAATATTTCACCTATAAGAATACAAGGCGGTACATCGATGTTCTCCCGAAACTTGTGAGAGGTTACAATCGAGCCTATCATCGAAGTATAGAGAGAGCCCCCATTACCGTGACCCAACGCAATGAAGCCCAAGTCCGGCGTGTACAAGGTCGGGGACCCTGTAAGGATCAGTAAAGTCAAGGGCAAGTTCGAGAAAAGTTACTTGCCCAACTGGAGCGATGAGCACTTCCTGATTAAACGGCGCCTACGCCGACAGCGGGGAGTCTATGAACTGGAAGATCTTCAAGGGGAACCGTTGCTAGGCACGTTTTACGAGGTGGAATTACAGCCTGTCGTAAAAACACAGCAAGACTACTACACGGTGGAGCAGATTTTGAAAACGGAACGTCGACGTGGCAAACTGTTTGATTTCGCTAAATGGCCAGGCTGGGCCAGTTCCTTCAATTCCTGGGTCGCTGCCAACCAGGTGAAACGACTTTAAAGCCAGACACCACTGCCGTCATCCTTCATTCCACGTCCGACCATGAACACGGTGCAACCGTCTCTGAACACAGCGTCTCCCAAACCGCGCAAAGTGCAAGTGGGCTTTGTGGTGCTATTGCTAACCCTGCTGAGTGTGTTGTACGGAGGTGTGTTTTACGACGTAGCCTATGTCAGTACGTTACTTAACCAACTGCGAACACCAGCTATCAGTGAAACCGGTCTACAGAGAGCACCAGTCGTATCGAGCCCAGTCACCACCACCACACCCCGTGTACAAACCACAACGAGTGTAAGCTCCACACCTACACCAAGTACATGCACTACGTCTGGAGACCCACCGGATTTCATCCCTCACAGTGAACCGACAACGACGATCCACGTTGTACCCACCACCACCATCATCATCCCTGACAGTGAACAGACAACGACGACCGACGTTGTACCCACCACCACTCCAGTTCACTCGTACGAAATTTACAAGAGCGGGTTACCACGACAACGGATACACCTCCAACCATGGATCCCCGTTGGCAGCATCCCTTCACTTGCGTCATCGCAGGACCGACGGGCTCCGGCAAAACGGACTTCGTCAGGAAGCTCCTTCAACACGCCGACAGCATGATCACCCCACCCATTGGCCGAGTCGTGTGGTGTTACGGAGAAATGGCAGGAAGCGTATGCAGCAATGCCCCACATCACGTTCGTGGAAGGCCTACCCAACCTGGCCGATTTGGAACCCGACACCTTGGTGGTTCTGGATGATCTCATGGCGGAGACGGATGCACGGGTCACCCAACTCTTACCAAAGGCAGCCATCATCGACGGCTCAGCATCATCTACATTGTGCAGAATCTGTTCAGTAAAAACAAAGAACATCGGAATATCAGCTTAAATGCCCACTACCTGGTGGTCTTCAAAAACCTGAGAGATACCACTCAACTGCTGCACCTGGCGAGACAGATGTATCCCGGCCGCACACCGTTTGCGTTGGAAGACTTTAAAGATGTCACAACCCCTCAGCACGGGTATATGCTTTTCGACTTCAAGCAAGCCACCCCCGAACACCTTCGACTACGGACCGGCATCTTTCCGGAGAGACCCACCACGTGTACATGCAAAAATAATGTAAACACACCCATAGTGGCTCCCCCAGCTGGGGTGTGTGTGTTTTGATGATGGGGATAATAAAAAGAATGAATAACACAGCATGGTTAATTTTTGTCTCTGTTCTCTGAGGTAGATAAAAAGGGCAGAGTTGTGGGTTCTGGCATTAGTTGTACATGATGTCTGCGCGAGTACGGAAGCACGCCCCGACGCTCCGTGTATTGAAGACGGCCCCACCCGAGTTAGTCCGAACCATTGTACGCGGTGCGGACCCTGGCCGTGTACGCTGTCTGTGCCAGATCGGGTACAACCTGTTATAAGGCAACGTTCCACTGACTCCGGCTCAGAAGACCAAGTTGGCCAAGCATAAGACAGGTCTCCGAACCTTAGTCCAGAAGCGGGTCCCACAAACACAAAAGAAAAAGGTGTTACAGAAAGGCGGCTTTCTCGGGGCTATCTTAGCATCGTTGGCCGCTTCCGTGTTGGGTCCAGTATTGGGCGGACTCTTCGGCCGACAATGAACCACACGAAAAAACGGACAATTACATCCGGAGCTATCTGAACCTCTTCACAGCAACTGGCCAAATCAACCAAGACGAGGAAAATATGATCAGTCCAGACGATTTCGGCAGAGGGTACACATTGTTCTGTTTCGATCTGACTCCCACCTTAGACAACGATCATCAACTGAGTCTCGTCAAGAAAGGCAACTTACGCTTGGAACTGCATTTCGGAAAACCTTTACCGAAAACCATCAATGTGATCTGCTACGCTGAGTTTGACAACATCATTCAAATCGATAAAAGCCGTAACGTGCTGTGTGACTTCGCCACCTAACATGGATACAGACCAGATACTCCCCACAGTGGGTGGAAGACGAAGTGCTGAAGAGTGTACCTGCATCGTTCAAGAAACAAGCTGGCCTGGTATTACAACGGATGAAACAGAATCCTAACATGACTTGGAATGATAAAGGCGAACTCCTGGTACCGATACGTACCTATATGTGAATGCTAAAATCACCAATAAAGATGGGTCAGTCCTCAAAGCAGATGCACCCGTGGGTCCAGTGAATCTCTGGCTTCATTCGCTATTCCAGCAAGTGGATATAGCCCTGAGTGATAAACTGGTGAGCGCCTCGACCAACACCTACCCGTACCGAGCCTACATCGAAACGCTGTTATCCTACGGGCGTGACGCTAAAAAGTCGCATTTGACAGCCCCGTTGTTCTACCGAGATACCCCAGGCAAGATGGAAGCGAGTCCTGATAATGACGGCTATACGGAGAGAGTGGATGCCACAGCAGAGAGTCACTCGGTCGATATGATGGGACGTCTGCATGCGGACTTATTCATGCAGGACCGATACCTCTTGAATGGAGTACCTGTCAAGTGATACTGGTCAATGATACTGGTCAGGCAGATTACTACACACAGGCAGTGATCGGGTAGGCAGGGAGGCAGGCAGCCAGGCAGGCAGGCAAGCAGGCAGGCAGGCAGGGTAGAGGTCAGGCAGGCAAACAGGCTGGCAGGCAGGCAGGCAGGCAGGTCAGGCAGGCAGTTAAGTCAGAGTGCTCCGCAGGGTAGTACAACGAATACACCCCACCCCTAAAAATCATGCCCTTTTATACGTTTTTCTATCCAACATGGCCGCCTAAAAACATTCGAAAATGGCCGCCGCGTTCGAAAATGGCCGCCACGTTCGAAAATGGCCGCCGCGTTCGAAAATGGCCGCCTAAAAACATTCGAAAATGGCCGCCGCGTTCGAAAATGGCCGCCGCGTTCGAAAATGGCCGCCACGTTCGAAAATGGCCGCCACGTTCGAAAATGGCCGCCGCGTTCGAAAATGGCCGCCTGTCAATCAAAAACATTCGAAAATGGCCGCCGCGTTCGAAAATGGCCGCCACGTTCGAAAATGGCCGCTCGTCAATCAACATTTCCGAAAATGGCCGCCACGTTCGAAAGTGGCCGCCACGTTCGAAAATGGCCGCCACGTTCGAAAATGGCCGCCACGTTCGAAAATGGCCGCCTGTCAATCAAAAACATTCGAAAATGGCCGCCAGGTTCGAAAATGGCCGCCGCGTTCGAAAATGGCCGTCTAAAAATACGCCCCCTTTCCCAACATGGCCGTCTAGGAAAAACCCCAGTACATCAACACACACCAACAGGTCTAGACATGCGTGGATCATGTGATCGTCATGGGAATCCCCCACTGGGAAACCCCGCCCCAGTTCCGCCTCAAATTTTACCCGGGGGAACAAAAAAGTAGGTCAATGAGGCTCCTGCCGTCCTTTCTATACTACTACGGTCCCTGGTTTAGCATACCAATGCGCCAAAACAGCCTGCGTTATACTTATGTGACGATTTTTCGCTCTTTATGATTTGCTAATATCGAGATATTCCAACTTTTCCAACAAACAAGTTAAATCAACAACAACATCAACGAAACGGATTACTGGTCTCATTCCTCGAGTGCCATGTGATAGGATTACAAGAAGTAATACTGAGAAAATTTAGAACACATCAAACTGTTCACTTACCTGAAATACGAAGTCTTGTGGCAGCGGACGTCTTGTTTACTCGGTGCAGGCAGATGAACGTTTACCGATTTATTGGATATTAGATATGTCCGCTAACATAACAAAGATAGAACATATAACTCGTCCAAGTATGGATCAGTTAACTGTCCTATAGTTTCAGTCCGTGTATAATAGACTTACCCCTGGTGGGCGACTCCTGTGTTCGTCTCTGTGAATTGAGCACACGTTTGCGACTGCCTGTTGTGTATAATAGACTTACCCCTGGCGGGTGACTCCTGTGTTCGTCTCTGTGAATTGAGCACACGTACGCGACTGCCTGTTGTGTATACTAGACTTACCCCTGGTGGGCGACTCCTGTGTTCGTCTCTGTGAATTGAGCACAAGTACGCGACTGCCTGTTGTGTATAATAGATTTACCCCTGGTGGGTGACTCCTGTGTTCGTCTCTGTGAATTGAGCACACGTACGCGACTGCCTGTTGTGCATAATAGATTTACCCATGGTGGGCGACTCCTGTGTTCGTCTCTGTGAATTGAGCACACGTACGCGACTGCCTATTGTATATAATAGATTTATCCCTGGTGGGTGACTCCTGTGTTCGCCTCTGTGGATTGAGCACACGTACGCGACTGCCTGTTGTGTATAATAGACTTAACTCTGGTGGGTGACTCCTGTGTTCGTTCCTGTGAATTTAGCACACGTACACGGCTGCCTGTTGTGTATAATAGATTTACCCCTGGTGGGCGACTCCTGTGTTCGTCTCTGTGAATTGAGCACACGTACGCTACTGCCTGTTGTGTATAATAGACTTATCCCTGGTGGGTGACTCCTGTGTTCGTCTCTGTGAATTGAGCACACGTACGCGACTGCCTGTTGTGTATAATAGATTTACCCCTGGTGGGTGACTCCTGTGTTCGTCCCTGTGAATTGAGCACACGTTTGTGACTGCCTGTTGTGTATAATAGACTTACCCCTGGTGGGTGATTCCTGTGTTCGTCTCTGTGAATTGAGCACAAGTACGCGACTGCCTGTTGTGTATAATAGATTTACCCCTGGTGGGTGACTCCTGTGTTCGTCTCTGTGAATTGAGCACACGTACGCGACTGCCTGTTGTGCATAATAGATTTACCCATGGTGGGCGACTCCTGTGTTCGTCTCTGTGAATTGAGCACACGTACGCGACTGCCTATTGTGTATAATAGATTTATCCCTGGTGGGTGACTCCTGTGTTCGCCTCTGTGGATTGAGCACACGTATGCGACTGCCTGTTGTGTATAATAGATTTACCCCTGGTGGGTGACTCCTGTGTCCGTCTCTGTGAATTGAGCACACGTACGCGACTGCCTGTTGTGTATAATATATTTATCCCTGGTGGGTGACTCCTGTGTTCGTCTCTGTGAATTGAGCACACGTACGCGACTGCCTGTTGTGTACAATATATTTACTCCTGGTGGGTGACTCCTGTGTTCGTCTCTGTGAATTGAGGACACGTTTGCGACTGCCTGTTGTGCATAAAAGACTTACCCCTGGTGGGTGACTCCTGTGTTCGTCTCTGTGAATAGAGCATACGTTTGCGACTGCCTGTTGTGTATAATAGACTTACCCCTGGTGGGTGACTCTTGTGTTCGTCCCTGTGAATTGAGAACACGTACACGACTGCCTGTTGTGTATAATAGACTTAACTCTGGTGGGTGACTCCTGTGTTCGTTCCTGTGAATTTAGCACACGTACACGGCTGCCTGTTGTGTATAATAGATTTACCCCTGGTGGGCGACTCCTGTGTTCGTCTCTGTGAATTGAGCACACGTACGCTAAATGCCTGTTGTGTATAATAGACTTATCCTGGTGGGTGACTCCTGTGTTCGTCTCTGTGAATTGAGCACACGTACGCGACTGCCTGTTGTGTGGTATTGATTTACTTCTGGTGGGTGAATTCCCGTGTTCGTCCCCGTGAATTGAGCACACGTTTGTGACTGCCTGTTGTGTATAATAGACTTACCCTGGTGGGTGATTCCTGTGTTCGTCTCTGTGAATTGAGCACAAGTACGCTGGACTCGCCTGTTGTGTATAATAGATTTACCTCTGGTGGGTGCACTCCTGTGTTCGTCTCTCAGAATTGAGCACACGTACGCGACTGCCTGTTGTGTATAATAGACTTACCCCTGGTGGGCGACTCCTGTGTTCGTCTCTGTGAATTGAGCACACGTACGCGACTGCCTGTTGTGTATAATAGATTTACCCCTGGTGGGTGACTCCTGTGTTCGTCTCTGTGAATTGAGCACACGTACGCGACTGCCTGTTGTGTATAATAGACTTACCCCTGGTGGGTGACTCCTGTGTTCGTCTCTGTGAATTGAGCACACGTTTGTGACTGCCTGTTGTGTATAATAGACTTACCCCTGGTGGGCGACTCCTGTGTTCGTCTCTGTGAATTGAGCACACGTACGCGACTGTGTTCGTCTCTGAAAATTGAGCACGTACACGACTGTGAAGGTATACATTCTTGTGCTTAAGATTTATAATCTCTAGTCAAGACTTTGATTTTATTATCAGAGTCATGTCGCATGATGTTTTACGATTCAAAGAATCACATAATCAAAAAGGAAACAGACCAGAAACTAACATTCACTTCACAATCCCCACTATCGTAAGCTATGGTCTCTCCGGTTTGGAAGACCAACAACAGACTACTAGTCACAAACACTTACTTCCACTCGAAATGTGGCAGAGAACAACATGAATCGAGACCCGTCATCGAGCCAGCTTTCCATAGTTATGGTAGCCGGATTGGGGGAGTGAATGTACTTTTCTAGTCAGTTTTCTTTGTTGTTTCTGTGCTTCTTTGAATCGTGGAAAATCCCGCGGTAAGACTCTGATAACAAAATCAGAGTCAAGTTACTTGACAAGGTAAATCTCTCTCTTTCTTTACTGGGAGAAGCGGTCAGAAAAATACAATTTCAATCAATCAAAAATCTCCAAAGGTGCTCTCTAAACCCTATTGCATTCAGGCATCTTTTTCTGGCATCCATTTTTGCAACCTCATCCTTTCAAGACTTTCAAACTGTTTTCCATTTTACTAAATGCTAAATAATTTGTTTAGCTAAAATTTATAAAACTGTGTTGCTTTCCTATATCTCTTCGACATGGGTGAAGGGTTCGAGTCTCTCGCGGGACTGACCGATCCAGCACAAGTATCTGTGCTTTACCAAGAAAGTGCAGTGCTAGGAATAATTGGATATAAAATTGTGGTCGTATTTAAGCTTTCTTCATTGCGAGTTGTAGCCCTATATTCAGAACGTAACCAGATAATGAGCTCAGGAGTCACGTGTCCTCGTGACGTCAGATTGGCCAGTCGCCATATATTAGCAATTGATTGAGCGTTTACTCCTTCGAATATATCGCCTGACGGGAACCAAATGGATCAAGATTATATGTATCATGATCTAGATATAGACGACATATAGGTGGAGTCTTGACATGTTGCCATATGAATCTGAACCCGTAACATCGGACCGGTAGTATTAGTGAGAACATACTGATGTATTAATGATAAACTTGTGAAAAATTAATTCTAGTATCGGTTGGTACCATCATTACGTGGTCCAGATAAATGACCGTAAATTACCATTTTCACAGTAACCATCAGATAATAGCACACTGTCGATATCTACCGTCCTTCATTTAGTAACAACGAACTGCTTCCTAATCAGCTCGACATTTCTTCCAATTCTTCCACACAAAATGGCGACTATTTCTGTCGATCGTCTGGTTTTGGAACTCCGTCTAATCATTACTAAAATTATTTTCTAACAATTCTGTAATTCGCTCTAGATATTGTTATATCATACATGTATGCCATAATTTATTACAATGCTAAGATGTTCTATGGGTGCCCTCAAAGACAATAACTCGTTTACAACTACTCTCGTGATAGGCTATTGGGTTATCCTTTACCGAGTTCAGCGGATACATCACGTGACTATGAGCGGGCCATGAGAAAACTACCTGTGGTGGTAACTCCATTCAAAGTTTCTCAAATTCTTTGATAAATATGGTACACAAACGGCGAAATATGATCGTAGTGTACAGGATCTCTGGCGCTACGTTTCACAACTGTGTCTAATTCCGCTAAACTCGGGACTAGGGGTCGTTTGGATATGATGGGGTTTACATATCCATAATGTTCAAATTGATCACACTCAATCAAAGCATGACTGGGATACATACACTGAAAACGACTTGGCATTCATTCTGATAGAGAATAACGGTCAGTGATTAGGACATCTTCATTTTATTCAGACAATTGATATGTTCCCACTTCGAACCTACCTTGATTTATCTGACCCCTTCAGTGGTCATCATCCGAGGTGTAAATTTCCCCTACGAACGTTCGACGAACCAATCAGAACCTATACACCGATTGTGTGTAGAGTGACATCATTCTCAAGTAGCGGCGTCAAATAGCGGATCTGACAGCTGAATATTGACTGTTCGATCTGGCGGCTGAATATCGACTGTTGGATCAGACAGCTGGATATTGACTGTTGGATCTGGAGGGTGGATATCGACTGACGGATCTGAAGGCTGGATATTGACTGTTCGATCTGACGACAGAATATCGACTGTTGGATCTGACGTCTGAATATTGACTGTTGGATCTGACGGCTGAATATCGACTGTTGGATCTGACGGCTGAATATCGACTGTTGGATCTGACGGCTGAATATCGACTGTTGGATCTGACGGCTGAATATCGACTGTTGGTTCTGACGGCTGAATATCGACTGTTGGATCTGACGGCTGAATATCGACTGTTGGATCCGGCGGCTGAATATTGACTGTTGGATCTGACGGCTGAATATCGACTGTTGGATCTGACGGCTAAATATCGACTGCTGGATCTGAATGCTGGATATTGACTGTTGGATCTGACCGTTGAATATTGACTGTTGAATCTGACGGCTGAATATCGACTGTTGGATCTGACGGCTGAATATCGACTGTCTGAAAGCTGAATATTGACTATTGGATATGACGGATGAATATTGACTATTGGATCTGACGGATGAATATTGACTGTTGAATCTGACGGCTGAATATTGACTGTTGGATCTGACGGCTGAATATCGACTGTCTGAAGGTTGAATATTGACTTGGATCTAACGGCTGAATATCGACTGTCTGAAGGATGAATATTGACTATTGGATATGACGGATGAATATTGACTATTGGATCTGACGGATGAATATTGACTGTTGGATCTGACGGCTGAATATCGACTGTTGAATCTGACGGCTGAATATCGACTCTTGGATCTGACGGCTGAATATCGACTGTTGGATCTGACGGCTGAATATCGACTGTTGGATCTGACGGCTGAATATTGACTGTTGGATCTGACGGCTGAATATTGACTGTTGGATCTGACGGCTGAATATCGACTGTTGGCTCTGACGGATGATTATCGACTGTTGGATCCGACGGCTGAATATCGACTGTTGGATCTGACGCCTGAATATCGACTGTTGGATCTCACGGCTGAATATCGACTGTTGGATCTGACGGCTGAATATTGACTGTTGGATATGACGGCTGAATATTGACTGTTGGATCTGACGGCTGAATATCGACTGTTGGTTCTGACGGCTCAATATCGACTATTGGATCTGACGGATGAAAATTCTGATGTTAGATCTGACGGCTGAATATCGACTATTGGATCTGACGGCTGAATATCGACTGTTGGATCTGACGGCTCAATATCGACTGTTGGATCTGACGGCTCAATATCGACTATTGGATCTGACGGATGAAAATTGACTGTTGGATCTGACGGCTGAAAATCGACTGTTGGATCTGACGGCTGAATATCGACTGTTGAATCTGACGGCTGAATATCGACTCTTGGATCTGACGGCTGAATATCGACTGTTGGATCTGACGGCTGAATATCGACTGTTGGATCTGACGGCTGAATATTGACTGTTGGATCTGACGGCTGAATATTGACTGTTGGATCTGACGGCTGAATATCGACTGTTGGCTCTGACGGATGATTATCGACTGTTGGATCCGACGGCTGAATATCGACTGTTGGATCTGACGCCTGAATATCGACTGTTGGATCTGACGGCTGAATATCGACTGTTGGATCTGACGGCTGAATATTGACTGTTGGATATGACGGCTGAATATTGACTGTTGGATCTGACGGCTGAATATCGACTGTTGGTTCTGACGGCTCAATATCGACTATTGGATCTGACGGATGAAAATTGACTGTTAGATCTGACGGCTGAATATCGACTATTGGATCTGACGGCTGAATATCGACTGTTGGATCTGACGGCTCAATATCGACTGTTGGATCTGACGGCTCAATATCGACTATTGGATCTGACGGATGAAAATTGACTGTTGGATCTGACGGCTGAAAATCGACTGTTGGATCTGACGGCTGAATATCGACTATTGGATATGACGGATGAAAATTGACTGTTGTACCTGACGGCTGAATATCGACTGTTGGATCTGACGGCTGAATATCGACTATTGGATCTGACGGCTGAATATCGACTGTTGGATCTGACGGTTGAATATCGACTGTTGGATCTGACGGCTCAATATCGACTGTTGGATCTGACGGATGAAAATTGACTGTTGGATCTGACGGCTGAATATCGACTGTTGGATCTGACGGCTGAATATCGACTGTTGGATCTGACGGCTGAATATCGACTACTGGATCTGACGGCTGAATATCGACTGTTGGATCTGACGTCTGAATATCGACTGTTGGATCTGAAGGATGAATATCGACTGTTGGCCCAGACGGCTGAATATCGACTATTGGATCTGACGGCTGAATATCGACTGTTGGATCTGACGGCTGAATATCGACTGTTGGATTCGACGGCTGAATATCGATTGTTGGATCTGACGGCTGAATATCGACTGTTGGATCTGACGGCTGAATATCGACTGTTGGATCTGAGTGCTGGATATTGACTGTTGGGTCTGACCGTTGAATATTAACTATTGGATCTGATGGATGAATATTGACTGTTGAATCTGACGGTTGAATATCGACTGTTGGATCTGACGGCTGAATATCGACTGTCTGAAGGCTGAATATTGACTATTGGATATGACGGATGAATATTGACTATTGGATCTGACGGATGAATATTGACTGTTGAATCTGACGGCTGAATATTGACTGTTGTATCTGATGACTGAATATCGACTGTCTGAAGGCTGAATATTGACTGTTGGATTTGACGGCTGAATATCGACTGTCTGAAGGCTGAATATTGACTATTGGATATGACGGATGAATATTGACTATTGGATCTGACGGATGAATATTGACTGTTGAATCTGACGGCTGAATATTGACTGTTGTATCTGATGACTGAATATCGACTGTCTGAAGGCTGAATATTGACTGTTGGATTTGACGGCTGAATATCGACTGTCTGAAGGCTGAATATTGACTATTGGATATGACGGATGAATATTGACTATTGGATCTGACGGATGAATATTGACTGTTGAATCTGACGGCTGAATATTGACTGTTGTATCTGATGACTGAATATCGACTGTCTGAAGGCTGAATATTGACTGTTGGATTTGACGGCTGAATATCGACTGTCTGAAGGCTGAATATTGACTATTGGATATGACGGATGAATATTGACTGGATCTGACTGACTGAATATCGACTGTCTCAAGGCTGAATATTGACTGTTGTATCTGACGGCTGAATATCGACTGTGGAATCTGACGGCTGAATATCCACTGTTGAATCTGACGGCTGAATATTGACTGTTGTATCTGATGACTGAATATCGACTGTCTGAAGGCTGAATATTGACTGTTGGATCTGACGGCTGAATATCGACTGTCTGAAGGCTGAATATTGACTATTGGATATGACGGATGAATATTGACCTTTGGATCTGACGGATGAATATTGACTGTTGGATCTGACGGCTGAATATCGACTGTGTAATCTGACGGCTGAATATCCACTGTTGGATCTGACGGCTGAATATCGACTGTTGGATCTGACGGCTGAATATCGACTATTGGATCTGACGGCTGAAAACTGACTTTTGGATCGTACGGCTGAATATTGACTGTTGGATCTGACGGCTGAATGTCGACTATTGAATCTGACGGCTGAATATTGACTTTGGGATCTGACGGCTGAATATTGACTGTTGGATCTGACGGCTGAATATTAACTGTTGAATATGACGGCTGATTATTGACTGTTGAATCTGACGGTTGAATATTGACTGTTGGATCCTGACGACTAAATATTGACTGTTGGATCTGACGACTAAATATTGACTGTTGGATCTGACGGCTGAATATTGACTGTTAGATCTGACGGCTGAATATGGACTGTTGGATCTGACGGCTGAATATGGACTGTTGGATCTGACGGCTGAATATTGACTGTTAGATCTGACGGCTGAATATGGACTGTTGGATCTGACGGCTGAATATGGACTGTTGGATCTGACGGCTGAATATTGACTGTTAGATCTGACGGCTGAATATGGACTGTTGGATCTGACGGCTGAATATGGACTGTTGGATCTGACGGCTGAATATTGACTGTTAGATCTGACGGCTGAATATGGACTGTTGGATCTGACGGCTGAATATGGACTGTTGGATCTGACGGCTGAATATTGACTGTTAGATCTGACGGCTGAATATGGACTGTTGGATCTGACGGCTGAATATGGACTGTTGGATCTGACGGCTGAATATTGACTGTTAGATCTGACGGCTGAATATGGACTGTTGGATCTGACGGCTGAATATGGACTGTTGGATCTGACGGCTGAATATTGACTGTTAGATCTGACGGCTGAATATGGACTGTTGGATCTGACGGCTGAATATGGACTGTTGGATCTGACGGCTGAATATTGACTGTTAGATCTGACGGCTGAATATGGACTGTTGGATCTGACGGCTGAATATGGACTGTTGGATCTGACGGCTGAATATTGACTGTTAGATCTGACGGCTGAATATGGACTGTTGGATCTGACGGCTGAATATGGACTGTTGGATCTGACGGCTGAATATTGACTGTTAGATCTGACGGCTGAATATGGACTGTTGGATCTGACGGCTGAATATGGACTGTTGGATCTGACGGCTGAATATCGACTGTTGGATCTGACGGCTGAATATGGACTGTTGGATCTGACGGCTGAATATTAACTGTTAGATCTGACGACTGAATATTGACTGTTGGATCTGACGGCTGAATATTGACTGTTGGATCTGACGGCTGAATATTGACTTTTGGATCTGACGGCTGAATATTGACTGTTGGATCTGATGGCTGAATATTAACTGTTGGATATGACGGCTGATTATTGACTGTTGAATCTGACGGTTGAATATTGACTGTTGGATCTGACGACTAAATATTGACTTGGGTCTGACGACTAAATATTGACTGTTGGATCTGACGGCTAAATATCGACTGTTGGATCTGACGGCTGAATGTCGACTGCTGAATCTGACGGCTGAATATTGACTGTTGGATCTGACGGCTGAATGTCGACTGTTGAATCTGACGGCTGAATATTGACTGTTGGATCTGACGGCTGAATACTGACTTTTGGATCGTACGGCTGAATATTGACTGTTGGATCTGACGGCTGAATGTCGACTGTTGAATCTGACGTCTGAATATTGACTGTTGGATCTGACGGCTGAATATTGACTTTTGGATCTGACGGCTGAATATTGACTGTTGGATCTGACGGCTGAATATCGACTGTTGGATCTGACGGCTGAAAACTGACTTTTGGATCGTACGGCTGAATATTGACTGTTGGATCTGACGGCTGAATGTCGACTATTGAATCTGACGGCTGAATATTGACTTTGGGATCTGACGGCTGAATATTGACTGTTGGATCTGACGGCTGAATATTAACTGTTGGATATGACGGCTGATTATTGACTGTTGAATCTGACGGTTGAATATTGACTGTTGGATCTGACGACTAAATATCGACTGTTGGATCTGACGGCTGAATATTGACTGTTGGATCTGACGGCTGAATATGGACTGTTGGATCTGACGGCTGAATATTAACTGTTAGATCTGACGGCTGAATATTGACTGTTGGATCTGACGGCTGAATATTGACTGTTGGATCTGACGGCTGAATGTCGACTGTTGAATCTGACGGCTGAATATTGACTGTTGGATCTGACGGCTGAATATCGACTGTTGGATCTGACGGCTGAATACTGACTTTGGATCGTACGGCTGAATATTGACTGTTGGATCTGACGGCTGAATATTGACTTTGGATCTGACGGCTGAATATTGACTGTTGGATCTGACGGCTGAATATCGACTGTTGGATCTGACGGCTGAATACTGACTTTTGGATCGTACGGCTGAATATTGACTGTTGGATCTGACGGCTGAATGTCGACTGTTGAATCTGACGGCTGAATATTGACTGTTGGATCTGACGGCTGAATATTGACTTTTTGATCTGACGGCTGAATATTGACTGTTGGATCTGACGGCTGAATATTAACTGTTGGATATGACGGCTGATTATTGACTGTTGAATCTGACGGTTGAATATTGACTGTTGGATCTGACGACTAAATATTGACTGTTGGATCTGACGACTAAATATTGACTGTTGGATCTGACGGCTGAATATCGACTGTTGGATCTGACGGCTGAATATCGACTGTTGGATCGGACGGCTGAAAACTGACTTTTGGATCGTACGGCTGAATATTGACTGTTGGATCTGACGGCTGAATGTCGACTATTGAATCTGACGGCTGAATATTGACTTTGGGATCTGACGGCTGAATATTGACTGTTGGATCTGACGGCTGAATATTAACTGTTGGATATGACGGCTGATTATTGACTGTTGAATCTGACGGTTGAATATTGACTGTTGGATCTGACGACTAAATATTGACTGTTGGATCTGACGACTAAATATTGACTGTTGGATCTGACGGCTGAATATCGACTGTTGGATCTGACGGCTGAATTTTGACTGTTAGATCTGACGGCTGAATATGGACTGTTGGATCTGACGGCTGAATATGGACTGTTGGATCTGACGGCTGTATATCGACTGTTGGATCTGACGGCTGAATATTGACTGTTGGATCTGACGGCTGAATATGGACTGTTGGATCTGACGGCTGAATATTAACTGTTAGATCTGACGGCTGAATATTGACTGTTGGATCTGACGGCTGAATATTGACTGTTGGATCTGACGGCTGAATGTCGACTGTTGAATCTGACGGCTGAATATTGACTGTTGGATCTGACGGCTGAATATCGACTGTTGGATCTGACGGCTGAATACTGACTTTTGGATCGTACGGCTGAATATTGACTGTTGGATCTGACGGTTGAATATTGACTTTTGGATCTGACGGCTGAATATTGACTGTTGGATCTGACGGCTGAATATCGACTGTTGGATCTGACGGCTGAATACTGACTTTTGGATCGTACGGCTGAATATTGACTGTTGGATCTGACGGCTGAATGTCGACTGTTGAATCTGACGGCTGAATATTGACTGTTGGATCTGACGGCTGAATATTGACTTTTTGATCTGACGGCTGAATATTGACTGTTGGATCTGACGGCTGAATATTAACTGTTGGATATGACGGCTGATTATTGACTGTTGAATCTGACGGTTGAATATTGACTGTTGGATCTGACGACTAAATATTGACTGTTGGATCTGACGACTAAATATTGACTGTTGGATCTGACGGCTGAATATCGACTGTTGGATCTGACGGTTGAATATTGACTGTTAGATCTGACGGCTGAATATGGACTGTTGGATCTGACGGCTGAATATCGACTGTTGGATCTGACGGCTGAATATTGACTGTTGGATCTGACGGCTGAATATGGACTGTTGGATCTGACAGCTGAATATTAACTGTTAGATCTGACGGCTGAATATTGACTGTTGGATCTGACGGCTGAATATTGACTGTTGGATCTGACGGCTGAATATTAACTGTTAGATCTGACGGCTGAATATTGACTGTTCAATCTGACGGCTGAATATTAACTGTTGGATCTGACGGCTGAATATTGACTGTTGGATCTGACGGCTGAATACTGACTTTTGGATCTGACGGCTGAATATTAACTGTTAGATCTGACGGCTGAATATTAACTGTTGGACCTGAAGCTTACCATCACGGTTTACAAAGGAGCATATTCTAACAAGAATTCGAGAGAGAAAACAATAATTGTAAGAAAAATCCTTGAAGTCTTCTTGAGTGAATAATCAAAGGTTTGCACTATAATAAACAATTATCCCTCTTTACCTATGGCGCTATGAGGTATGCCAAGTGGTATTCATTTTCCATTATACCTCGATGGAACTTGACATCTTGGAATTTATTACAGATGTCCAAAAGACTACATTGCATCTCACTATAGAAACTTTCTTAATGTATTCTTTGTTAAACGGGATGTTTTTGTACCAGATATAAGACAAAGTTCGCAGGTTCAACAGTTTTGTATTAACATTAACCCTACCTGGCGGGAGTGGGGGGGGGGTGCATTATGGCCCTCCTTACCAAACTTACTGCGTTATCTCTAGAACGACAAAAGACGGAGAGCCGAAACTCCTTGACTTTATAGTCTATCATATTGAAGTCATTTTGAGTCTATTTGCATAACCCCATGAGCAGAGGATCATGGGTAAACTCAAGATGGCTGCCACTTGGGGTAGTAAAGTGATGTTTTTGTCATATTTCTTCAAAGTTTCTGCTTTTCCGCGATGAAAAGTGGGCAAAATCTATTTTATTTGACATCACATTAATATTTACTAATTTATCATGCAGTGTTTGCGAATTGTTTTCTTACAATTTCTTAAAATTTTGAGAAAATTTAAGATAATAATTCTTGTCAGTCTCCCATTTCAAGAAATTGGAAGGTTTTTCTTATTTTTTCTCGTTTGAGGAAAAAATCATATCTTACTGACAAGACAAACATTGAGACAGATTTATAAACTTTGGAAATGCTCAATAACTGCCAGAAACTATCCCCCAAAACGTCATAATAATTATTGTTCGGAACTTTCTAAACATTGTATCACAGAGGGAATAATGTATTTTTCTTATTTAAGAAATTCAAGAAAATCTAAGAAATTTCAAGAAATTTGCAAGAAAATTATTTTTTACTGTAAATAGTCTCATCTATCATGAGTTTGCGGTGGTTGCGAAATTTTCTCATTTAAGAGAATTCTATACGGAAAGTGTCAAAATTATGCAAAGCATAAAATTAATCGAATCACATTAAACCTAGCATAAATTAGAAAGTTACAATATCCTTGATAATTTATTCCGTATATAATACAAGTAAGAGGAGATACCGCTTTTCAACGTGACTTCACATGTTAGCATATGGAACAATGGCCGACCACTTGCGTATGGCAAATACCTAATACCAGAAAAATACCAAACTTTCTGCGCTATCTCCGGAACGACAAAAGATAGAGAGATGAAACTCCGTGACTTCATCATATTGGGGTCATTTAGAGCCTATTTGCATGACCCCCCGAGTAAGAGATCATGGGTAAATTCAAGATGGCGACCATGGGGGTCCCAGAAAAGTGATGTTTTTGTCATATTTCTTCAAAATTTTTGCTTTTCTCCGATGAAAAGTGGGCGAAATCTATTTTATTTCACATCACATTAATATTTACAAATTTATTATGCTGTTTTTGCGGAGAAATTGCATAAATAAAAAATTTGGAAAATCTTACCGAAAAATCGACAAAAAAAAGCCGTTTTAGAAAATGACATCACCGTGACGTCATCAAAGCGGCCATCTTGGATTTTTTTACATTTTTTGGTTGAGCTTGACTCAAGGGTATAGTGTGGTAAGTTTCAGTCCCCTAGTTCAAGGGGTGAGAAAAATAATACCTGTTCCCAAAAAGCAAAAGCCAGATACAGTTAAACAGGGACTCTGCTTTTTAAATACAGAGCAGTACAATAGAAAATGTTTTTCATCCTCCAAAGTGTCACATATCGTGCATAAACGATCACATCTGGGTGTGTTGGTGTAACGCCCCTTTTCGATTGGTAACTTATGAGCGCTAATTCTGAGTTTGATTAACGCAGAACGATGTTTGTTGTTTTTTATTGCCATTATGTTACTCGCAAGGCGAGGAGCATGTTGCAATTCACTGTATGTAGAGAGCTTGCTGCTAAGTTTTATTTGCTCTTTCCAAGTATTGATATATATACTTTCAAGTTGTTTTTTAAAGAATTTATTATTAGTCGAGTGGGGGATTCGACAGCCGAGGTTTTCCCAAATGTGATCGGACTTGACCACACTCAAGATGTTCTTTATAACATACATGTATCAAGTTGTTTCTGTTATTTTATCTGTGGTCCACATTTTGTTCAATGAATGCTTTGTACAGAAGTGTTTGGGGGTCCGAGTGGAAAATATGGCTTAGGTAACTAATGCTATTCATTATTGCTGTTATTTTGATTGACGATCGCCCAAGTTCTCCCAGTACCGCCGCATTCACTGCCATTGAATGGACCCAAGAATAATTTTACAATTTTTTTCTTCTATATCATTGGTAGCATTAATAAGCTTAGGAACATTGGTCGATTCATTTAGATAACCGATCCATACTACAGACCCATAGGTTAGAATTGGACGGATCATGGAGTCAAACAGCTTACATGACAATTCTGGATTGGGCATGTCTAATATAATACAAGGCTGTATTTGCTCTACATGCCAAGTTGGATATGACCATATTAAATTTGCCATTACTATGCAGCAGAAGGCCCAGATATGTGTACGAGGTCACATTCTCCAATTTGTTTCCACCAATGGTGAACTGTGCATTCTCTTTCCTGTTTTGGCAAGAGGCCATAATTTTAGATTTATCAATATTAATAGATAGACATCAATCTTGTACATATTTGTGGAGCCGGTCCAGCTTGGCTTGTAAATCACATTTAGTAAGTGATAACAGGACTATATCATCCGCATATGCAAGGCTATGAGCTCTGGGATACCCCAGAATGAACTATATGCCATTTATTCCCTCATTGGCGGAGTTTATATCCTTCTTAACTTATGGGTGTAAGGTTTGTTCTCCCGCCAAAACGTGCTCATGCGATAAGATAGGAAGTTCAATTGAAAGTCCATTTGTGAAACAATGTAACATTGGGTCATTCATGAGCTGATATCACCGACTGTCTGAAGCAGTAAACAGCTGGAGGACCTATAACTATTGCACAGATGTAGCCTATTATTTAAATCCTTAATTCTGCTTCATTCGGCTCTCAATCAAACTGACGAGCTGGCCTTTAAATATCCCAATGAAATTCGTCTGAGTCCAGCTGATGATCTAGTGTATTGATCCCCCCCCCTCCCCCCACCACGCTACACGAAGTTCGGTCGGTTTAGTTGATGATCTAGTGTATTGATCACCCTCATAAGGAATAATCGAGAACAGGTGTCACAGATTCATTAACCAGGTGAGTTAATTCGACCTGCTAGGGTTTATATCTAATTATGTCACATATGTTGATTACAGACCCACTTACCTGGTGGAATCAGACAAGTTCACATGTGTCTCCAACCGCTATAAGTATAACAATCCTGTACATACAATCCTATTAGTTGTTATACTGGCGTAATAATGAAGATTCCGGCTCAAATTTGAAAGGCGTATTCGATCAAGTTGAATAACAAGGTGAATATAATTTTTGTATTTCACGAGATTGTAGTTGTTCTTTTGTCGCCTAGATAATATATTTGGTTGTAGAGTAACGACTAAATTTTCCTGAAATTGTTTCCCTGTGTTTCTTCATATGGAAAATCTACTATGGAGAATCATTATTTCAGGTAAAAGTTTAAATTTCAATTTCGACAAAGTTGCGAAAACATGGACAAAAACTTTTTAAAACGGATTGCTGATGGGTCACCGGTATATTTTGCCATTCTTGTAAAGGTCCGAGCATCTCATGTCTCACAATGAACACACGATAGCATTACGTATTAACAACTATATCTTATGTTGGCACACACCACAAAGTTGTGTTGGTCTGAACAGAAACTGATTTTGGTCTAATACAACCTTATTTGAAATTGTTTGGATCAAAGCAATTTTCTTTTAATTCCAACAAAATTAAACTATTAAACTATAACATAAGTTTGTGTTACAAAAGAGCACGAGCGTTTTTTCGCTCCATCTGGGTCGAAAACTTGATCAAACAATGTTAGGTGGTAATGACCTGCCTACTACACCTGTTGACTCAATATTCTTGCTTCAGAATCTGAACGCCATTTTCCTCGAACTAATAAATTAACATCGTGGACGTCACGTACCTCCAACTATACCTAATATTATTGAGTCAAAAAAGGTATTTTTGTCAATTCGATACAATCATTCTAACAGTATAGAGTAATGATCTGGTCTGTTAGAGATGAACCCAAATATGATGATTTTAAACAAACATGTATAATTTGTTTATATATATATATATACTACTCTCTGAAAAAAGTTGAGTGAAATTTCACTCAAGTAAAAGTGAAAATTGATCCCACTCAATACTTGAGTGAGATTTTCACTCAACTTGAGTTACTTTTCGCTCAACTTGAGTTAAATGCACCTAACTTGAGTGACATTCACTCAAGCACAAGAGTAGAAATTGACCCCACTCAAGTTGAGTGAACTCTAGCCTTGTGTTAATCATGTATAAAATATAACGGGACCGTTTCAATCATTGTTATCTTTGCTTGTAGCTGTTTCAATATTTTTCATGAGGATACAACGCAATCGATGACAACCAAACTGGAACAGATGCCTTTCGCCTGGGATTCGACAACATATGCAATGTCAGTTGTGAAGTCGGAACCAAGTTTCGAGAGTGGGGGAGACTCAATAGACTCCATGGTCACTGTGTCACTTGTCCGGGGGATGAATTCTGACCAAGCTTTGGGAGATAGAATTTATAAAAATTCTCTAGAAAACGCATCAGATGCAGCAATAAAGCAGGAAATACAAAACTTCGATTGGGAGTTTGCATTTCCCAGTACTTCCAGTCAGTCAAGAGATAAAGATATGTTATTAGACAAACCGGTACTGGTACAACACAGAGAAGAAAGGCCAGCCAAGAGAATAAAGATTGAGCCAGACACAGCAGCTGGATTACTTCCTTCATTGTGCAGGCCAGAGAAACATAAAGTGAGTACACAATATCCTATCAACTCTTACCCCTGTGAACAATAAAGACTGGTACATGGAAAACTGAATAACAAGGACCAAACCGGTATTGTAATTCTCCGAGCAGGTCTGCTGTGACAAATGACAGCGCTTAGAACACACAGACAGTTCAAATTCATATTCCGTCTCGTTAATCTCACACAGAGCTAATTTGGAATGTACTTTCAGTTACCATACTCAGCCATCCTGGTCTCCATTCCAGGCAATTTCGATAAAGAAAATGACAACATTCCGTCTGAAATAACATAGATGGTAAACACTCCACTAGATTAATGTGACCCCACCCGACGCCCCGGATATGGCAATATGTGTTTCTAAACTTTGTTCGTTATCTTTCAACAGGATCGTACCGAACTCAAACACAGGTCGACCAGTCTTGGTATCCATAAGCCCGTGCTGATCTCGGATAATCTCGCGAATTTAAAGAAAAATATGGTAACGAGGGACAACAATGACGCGACAGCTGGAGAGGAAGATAGCAAACTATACATACTAGATGATCGACATATTTTGCCAAATCTGCCCGATGCGGCAGGCTCCATTGAGGAAATCCGTAACGAAAATAGCGACTGTATGCAGTCAAACAACTCATCCTCGACATCTAGATTTGAGAGACAGAGCCAGAACGTCAAGAAGAAGTACAAGTGCTCTATATGTGAGTATAGCTCTCGCCAGCACAGTGCTTTCCTTGGACATATGAGACGACACACGGGAGAAAAGCCATACAGGTGTACGTTGTGTGAATACAGATGTTCAGAAAAACGTGAAATAGGGGCACACATGAGAATGCACAAGTTGCAAAATCCACACAAGTGTTCAATATGCGAGTACAGAACTACACTCCGTTGTAATCTTCGCACACACATGCGGGTACACACGGGTGAGAAATCGTTCCAGTGTGCGATGTGTGACTACAGATCGGCTGTTCATATTGTGAATATAGATGCATCCTGAAACACCATCTTGTCGTTCACATAAGAACACACACAGGCGAAAAGCCATGCAAATGTTCATTTTGTGATTATAGGTCCGCCCGTAAAGACGCCATCATCAAACATACGAGAATACATACGGGGGAGAAACCTTACAAATGCTATATGTGTGATTATCGTGCAGCTCAGAAGTATTCCCTCCGACAACACGAACAAACACACTTGGGAAAACCCGCATGATTGTTTGTCCAAGACTTCAACAGATATGTACATGGCTTAATCATGCGAACGTAAGAAATTCAAAACAACAAAATACAATGAGTGTATCGCTATTATATTATTATATAGGAGGATCTGACCTGATTTTTTGCATATTTGTGTGCGATGTGCATTTGTAAATAATATATTAATAAATTTATGTATTAATAAAATCTTTTTTCCAATTTCATGAATTTAAAGAAAAAAAACTGTTGGTGAAATTACAACATAACAGTTGTTGATTGAATGAGTGAGTGTTCGTCCATTTTGCGATGACATAACTATGATATGATTAACTGGACATGTGCGACTATCAATATACAGTCATGTACAGGAAATTAATCTTCCTCTTGTAGCAACACACATGGTGCGAAACTCATGCTGCTTGCCCACTTGGGCGACCGTAACCGTAAGCAAATAAACTGCAACATTATATTAGAACAGCTAGACGGCACTGGCACTCGTCAAACCGCCTTCACCACTAAACTCATGCACAATCTGTACACACGAATGACGAGATACGTGGACACCCGCGGGATCATGAGCGACAGTGATTAGGTAGGTCGACACCCGCGGGATCATGAGCGACAGTGATTAGGTAGGTCGACACCCGCGGGATCATGAGCGACAGTGATTAGGTAGGTCGATACCCGTGGGATCATGAGCGACAGTGATTATGTAGCTTTCTAAGGCTGAATGTTTGAATTCTAGCCTTACCCTCTCTTCCATGATGCATCACTCATTTTTTGTTTTCAATCTGCCCATCAAATCTAACGTCACATCATGTGTTATAAGCTGATGCGGTGACCAATGTGTTCTAGTTAGTATAATATATGGTTGCACTTCTAGTTCATGTACTTCTCATACGACAAACTACCAGTATTATATTTCACAAGCGCAACATGATTGGGTTGTTGGAGTAACACATTGTAATGGCGGGATGAAAACTCCAAGGTTGTGTAATACACTATATTAAGCAGGGATGCCCTCTTTCACCTTACATTTTCATTTTATGCACTGAAATAGTCAACCATTCATATAGAACGGACCAAACATGTACTGGTATTGACTTGCATGGGAAAGGATGTCAAAGTATCTACTTTGCAGATGATACAACTTGTATGTTAAAAAACTTAAACTCAATTAACAACACCAAACATTTATATTCAAAGATCAAGTCCATCACGGGCCTAAACTTGAAGAGTGTATTTATGCCCCTTAATATCCAACAATTTGATAAAACCTCTATACGCCTTCCTGTAGTTTATCAAACCAAATTTTGGGGCATAATTCTGAGTACAGTGAAAGATACTTCCGACGAAAATGTAAATCCGCAGCTTAAAGCCGTCAAAAAACGTTTTCAGATTTGGTCCCAAAGAAACTTAACTATATTTGGAAGGAGTATTTTGTCTAAGTCGGAGAGAATTTCCAGAAAGATTTTCTTAGCTAGCTGTTTCCCATTACCGAATCAACAGGTTAAGGAGATCGATAGAAACATTTTCCAATTTATTTGGCAAAGTAAGCGTGAGAAAACATAATACACTTCTAGTAGTGTAATTCCGAAGATAGAGAACTTCATTTTGCATCAGATATTTCGGCGTTTATTTTGCCATCGTCGGTGATATAGAACAACCAATACAGTATGTACACACAATATATATACAGTAATGAGCTGGTGTGAACTACTAATATACAGGTATTCCATTGGCTAAATTAAATAAACTGCTATAGTACTGGTGGGAGTAAGTTAGCAAAGCATACTGAGTAGAGTGAACTGATGTTCACAAGAAAGGTTAACTAAATTACATAAACACATATATTATAGTGAGTGAGTTAAGTTTACATAACAAAAACAGAATAGTGAACTGAAGTTCACAAAAAGGCTTTAGAGAAAGAGTGAGTGAGTTATCGAAATAATGCAAGCTCTTTGGAGGCTTTCAATCCATGATTAAGAATAGGTCGAAATCTGCGTATAGCCAGTGCCTCTTTGAATAAAATATCGGACCAGTGATATGATTTGTCTATGATACATATATTACTGTATATTATCTCCAGTAAGCTGGGTGGGTCCATGTCATTATACATGTCAGGCAGACTTAGAAAATTGTGAATGTATTTAAAGCTGTCACATGTCTCAACATGTTTCTTGACCTCAGTGTCTCTTGTTGAGTGTTCGTCGAAAAAAGCTGTGTCTGGATCATAATGAAGGAGGATTGAAAAGCATAGACTTCAGCAACATGAACAAATTGTTGAAATGGTCGAAAAAAGCTGGTCGTCGAAAAAAGCTGTGTCTGGATTATAATGAAGGAGGATTGAAAAGCATAGACTTCAGCAACATGAACAAATTGTTGAAATGGTCGAAAAAAGCTGGTCGTCGAAAAAAGCTGTGTCTGGATTATAATGAAGGAGGATTGAAAAGCATAGACTTCAGCAACATGAACAAATTTTTGAAATTAGTCTGGCTTGCCAAATATTTCAAAGATAATGAACGTCCTTGGAAGATCATCCCAAATAATATTTTCGAAAAACTCGGTGGGCTATCATTTTTATTACAATGTAATTATGAGGTAAAAAAAATTGATTGTAACATTCCACCATTCTATGGTGATATTTCAATATTTTACAATGAAATTAAGACGGTGTGTGACAGAGATATTTCTGATGAGATAATATGGCAAAATAAGTTATTTACAAGCAAACATAAAAGTCTCTTTAATGAAACCTGGTTGAATGCGGGTATAGTATTTGTTAGAGATCTTATAAATGAGACTGAATATTGACTGTTGGATCTGACGGTTGAATATCGACTGTTGGATCTGACGGCTGAATATTGACTGTTGGATCTGACGGCTGAATATTGACTGTTGGATCTGACGGCTGAATATTGACTGTTGGATCTGACGGTTGAATATTGACTGTTGGATCTGACGGCTGAATATTGACTGTTGGATCTGACGGCTGAATATTGACTGTTGGATCTGACGGCTGAATATTGACTGTTGGATCTGACGGTTGAATATTGACTGTTGGATCTGACGGCTGAATATTGACTGCTTGATCTGACGGTTGAAAATTGACTGTTGGATCTGACGGCTGAATATTGACTGTTGGATCTGACGGCTGAATATTGACTGTTGGATCTGACGGCTGAATATTGACTTGGATCTGACGGCTGAATATTGACTGTTTGATCTGACGGTTGAAAATTGACTGTTGGATCTGACGGCTGAATATTGACTGTTGGATCTGACGGCTGAATATTGACTGTTGGATCTGACGGCTGAATATTGACTGTTGGATCTGACGGTTGAATATTGACTGTTGGATCTGACGGCTGAATATTGACTGTTTGATCTGACGGTTGAAAATTGACTGTTGGATCTGACGGCTGAATATTGACTGTTGGATCTGACGGCTGAATATTGACTGTTGGATCTGACGGCTGAATATTGACTGTTGGATTTGACGTTTGAATATTGACTGTTGGATCTGACGGCTGAATATTGACTTTTTGATCTGACGGCTGAATATTGGCTGTTGAATCTGACGCTTACCATCACGGTCTACAAAGGAGGATATTCTGACAAGAATTCGAGAGAAAAAACAATAATTGTGAGAAAAATCCTTGAAGTCTTCTTGAGTGAATAATCACAGGTTTGCACTATAATAAACAATTATCCCTGTTTACCTATGGGCGCTATGAGGTATGTCAAGTATTGTTCATTTTCCATAATACTTTGATGGAACTTGATATCCTGGAAATTATTACAGATGTCTAGAAGATTTCATTGTATCTCACTATAAAAACTTTCTGACGGCTGAATATCGACTGTTGGATCTGACGGCTGAATATTAACTGTTAGATCTGACGGCTGAATATTGACTGTTAGATCTGACGGCTGAATATTAACTGTTAGATCTGACGGCTGAATATTAACTGTTAGATCTGACGGCTGAATATTAACTGTTAGATCTGACGGCTGAATATTAACTGTTAGATCTGACGGCTGAATATTGACTGTTAGATCTGACGGCTGAATATTAACTGTTAGATCTGACGGCTGAATATTAACTGTTAGATCTGACGGCTGAATATTAACTGTTAGATCTGACGGCTGAATATTAACTGTTAGATCTGACGGCTGAATATTAACTGTTAGATCTGACGGCTGAATATTGACTGTTAGATCTGACGACTGAATATTGACTGTTAGATCTGACGGCTGAATATTGACTGTTAGATCTGACGGCTGAATATTGACTGTTGAATCTGACGGCTGAATATTGACTGTTGGATCTGACGGTTGAATATTGACTATTGGATCTGACGGTTGAATATTGACTGTTGGATCTGACGGTTGAATATTGACTGTTGGATCTGACGCTTACCATCACGGTCTACAAAGGAGGATATTCTGACAAGAATTCGAGATAGAAAACAATAATTGTGAGAAAAATCATTGAAGTCTTCTTGAGTGAATAATCAGAGGTTTGCACTATAATAAACAATTATCCCTGTTTACCTATGGGCGCTATGAGATATGCCAAGTATTTTCCATAATACTTTGATGGAACTTGATATCCTGGAAATTATTACAGATGTCCAGAAGACTTCATTGTATTTCACTATAAAAACTTACTGACTGTATTCTTTGTTAAACGGGATGTTTTTGTACCAAATATATGGCAAAGTTCGTAGTTTCAACAGTTTTGTATTAACGTTAATACTGAATTTTGGGCATAATTTCAAGATATGGCCTTTCCCAGAAAATAGGTGCACCTCGAACGGTAGCGTCTGGAATTCAACATAAAATTTTAGTACTCTTTCTCTGTCTCTCTCCCCCCCCCCCTCCCTCTCTCTCTCTCTTTCATTCAAAATCACTAGAATTCCACATGGAATTTTCATGATTTCTAGGTGAAATCCTTGGAAACCCAACCTAATTACTTTTGAAATGGCCCGGAATTCACAAACAACAGCTGTAATTCCAACTTCTTTTTTTCTTTCTCACTATGCATTCAGAGCGTGATAGCAAACATGTTACAACAAAAACAACAACATCCCTCAATAAATGAAAGTTTCTAAAGGACGGTAGTTGTTGTGAAGTTCTACAAATGAATAGAACAAGAGAAACTATATGTAACTATTATCCTAAGGGATAACAAAGGGATGTACAGGCAAATGGCAAAGTTCTATAAAGTTCAAAACGTCATAAATATGTCAAAAACCTTAATTTCGCCTTGTAAATAGGACATGCACATCTTCAAATCATAGGTAACACATATGTACAGTTTCATTAGATATAGAAGCACAATCTTAGGAGTAGTCCGGACAAAATTGTGTCTACAGACAAATGGCAAAGTCCTATAAAGTTCAAAACGTCATAAATATGTCAAAAAATAAAAATTTCGCCGTGTAAATAGGACATGCACCTCTTCAAATCATAGGTAATACATATGGAAAGTTTCATTAAAATACAAGCAAAATCTTAAGAGGAGTAGTCTGGACAAAATTGTGTCGACAGACAGACAGACAGACAGGCAGACAGAGAGAGAGACAGAGAGGCAGACAGACAGACAGACAGAGAGAGAGAGACAGGCAGACAGACAGACAGACAGACGGACAAGCCGATTCCAGTATACCTCCCCCCCTCCCTCCTCACTTCATTGCGGGGGTGGGGGGGGGGGGGGTATAATTAACCCGCTGAAGTTGTGGTATTGTTCTGTGACAGCTGTAATGACTGGCTCCACCGATAGATGTTCACAGTGACTGACTCCATATGTCTTTAATGAAACCCCCATAATGGTGCAGATTTCCCCCAGCTGCTTGAATGAGATTGCACGGGCCAGAGAAGGACATATTCTCATCTACTTTTCTTGAGTTTGGGGTGGTGACGAAATCTCCTCCACTAAGAGAATTTGAAACTGAAAAGCGGAATTATTTCTAAAGTGTCAAAATTATGCAAGGCATAAAATTCATCGAATCACATTTAACTAAGGGACGGTTCATTTATTACCAGGGGGGGTGGGCCGGGGGGATTCCGGTCAGTAGGCCACACAAATGTTTGGTCCCCCCCAGACTGAATGTGTAAATATTATGGTCCCCCCCAAGAGCAGACAAAGAAAATTTTGGTCCCCCCCCCACACAATTACTCGAAAATCAGAACGTCCAGGTCCTATCTTTTCATTATGAACTAAATACAAGATGTGGACACTTGAGCAACTAAGAAAATCTAATGTGATGAAGATGCTAATGCAAGTACATGGCTATATGATCAGTGGCGTTCGAAACATAACTGAAGTGGGGGGGGGGGAAGGGGGGCACTATCACAGCACAACTGTCAAGGGTCCAGGTGCCGCCTAGGCCCCGGAAGCTCCGTGGTCCCAGATCGCCAGAGATGCGTTCTGAGCCTTTTCTCAGAAATAAAACTGATCATACTGCATGCAAATTTATGGTTCTATTTTCACGATTTTTTCGCAATTATAAGCACGCATCGATATTTAAAACCTCATCCATTTTACTTTCTAGTTATATTTAAAACATAACATGCATGCAAAACGATGACTTTTAGTTCTTTAAGGGGAACTCAATATGCCTACCGATACGATTCATTCAGGCAAAGATAATACAAGGAAATCCTCACAGCCCAACAGGCGAGGGTCCAGGGGCCGCCTAGGCCCCGGAAGCTCCGAATTCCAAATCTCCGGAGATGCGTTCTAAGCGATTTCCAGGAAATAAATTCGAACATAATGTATGCAGATTTGTTTCGCATTTATGAGCACGCATCGATATTGAAAAAATCATACTTCATGTCTGATTGTATTTGACGCTCTAATTATATTTAACACAGGAAAAAACATTAAAAAGCGATGACGTTTACATCATGGAACATTAGAACCAGTATGATACCGATTCAGTTACACAAAGCTAAAATAAGCGGTCCTCAGAGCCCGGACAGGTGAGGGTCCAGGGGCCGCCTAGGCCCCGGATGCTCCGGGGTTTCAGGTTACCGGAGATGCATTTTACGCGTTTTCACGGAATTAAATCTGAACACAATGTATATAGATTTATGGTTCTATTTTCACATTTGTTTCGCATAAACACGCATCGATATTGAAGAATTTGTCTGACACCATTTGACTTCCTGGTTTAAAACACAAACAAAACACAGGCCTGTAAGTGGCTCACAGTGAAAATATAGGAGAAAACATAGGAGGAAATTTGCCAAAATATTGGAATTTTCTTAATAAAATATAGGAAATAAGGAAGTGTAAGAGAGGTCACTACTACATTGTATGTTCCAAATTTGGTAGTTTTTTGGTGTTTTAATAAAATTATTTCCACTGAATGCGTTCATAGTCAGGCACGGCGGAAGCAATTCGTGATTGGGGGGGGGGGGCTACTATGACAGCACAATTAGGCGAGGGTCCAGGGGCCGCCGAGGGTCCAGGGGCCGCCGAGGCCCCGGAAGCTCCAGGGGTCTTAGACGGCCCGAGAGGCGTTCTAGTGTATTTCCGAGCAATAAAACAAGAAATCCTCGCCTGTGTAAACTCTATTTGTGTTGCCTGTTTTCCCAACATTTTTTCCAAATATTGATCTCCAAGCAAAATGATGTTCGAAAGTATAAATAATTTAAATATATATATCAATCCAAATATATTCAATCTAAAGATTCATTAAGCTTCGATCATGTCACTGGCACAGAGATTTTTTTCTACTTGTTGGGGAGCCTTTCGTCTCCTTGTGATTCATGTATATTGAAAATTCTACCGCCGTCAGCGAACGTTCAACTTCTGCGCTACCGGTATACGTGATGGGGTGAAAACTTACCTCGGCCCACTGCATGCTCGTGTATGTCCATAGGGAGGAACCAATTCTCGTTGTTGACGAATTCATTCGCTATATCAACCAAGGTTATGGAATACGTACAACTTGGTTGATATCAAGCAGCGAAGGAAGTCATCAACAACGAGAATCGGAGACGAGTATTTGGTCGATTTTTGGAATAGTCATGCAGTCGTAATTATAACATTTTGGCTCGTCAAAATGGGTAATTGGAACTAGGCAAGATCTACATGTAACCTTAGCTCAAAGTACTGGTGCTATTCTATATTTAGCTTACATGTACACGAATGTGTCCTTTCAGCCTGAATTGCCTCGCTGGTCGTTGTCTTTGGACTTGTAGCTTGTAGCCAACTTTCTGATCATTATTCCCGTTCATATTTAAATCACCGGCTCTGGAGTGTTTATTCCTGTTCACATTTAAATCACAGACGCCGGGGTGTTTCCTATTCCCCGTGTTTTTCCCATGGTGCATGGTTTGGCCAATCTATTTAATGCGTGCCGGCTTGACTTCACCGTCCAGCCTGCACCGACCCATCTTCATTTTATCCAGCCAATTTCTACGTTGCCACTTCGAACCTGCCTTGATTTATCTGACCCCTTCAGCGTTCAAAATCCGAGGTGTAAATTTCACCAGCTAACGACAGAAGAACCAATCAGAACGTACACATCGATTGCGAGTGAAGTCACATTGAGTGACATCATCCTCTATTTGCGGCGTCCTTCCTCCTAATATGGTGCCCACTAATTAGGTCAGCCAATCAATAACGCTCTTGTGCGACCCATTTCGAATTTCAAATGTTTTCGAGGTCAGTGACGTCTCGTGTCTATTTATAAGTTATTTGAACATTGAAGGGGTCCAGATAAATCAAGGCAGGTTCGAAGTGGCAACGTAGAAATTGGCTGGATAAAATGAAGATGGCACCGACCAGTCAGAGATGGTTGTGTACATGTAGTATGTTTTCCGCAGATTGATTCGACTCCGTTACCTGTAGGCGTAGATGTTTTGTATTTTATGTGCAGTTTTTAAGTTTGTCATATACTGTGACAATTAGTGTTAACAATTATTTGAATTGAGTCAGATTTTTGTATGGCTTTGACTGTTCATACCTCACATATTCTCCAGACTACAGGTTCGAGTGCAGACTCGATCAATGACTCTTATTTTGATTCTAATTTAGCAATATTTCGAGTTTACTGAGGGTTTTTATTTTATTAATGTATCGTTTGTTTTCCACTTTCTGTTAATGACGCAAAACAGGGCATATTATCTCTTTGTGACTATATGGTTTGACTCCGTTACTTGTAGATGTTTTGTGTTTAAATGTGTAAATTTTAGGATTGTCATTTACTGCGATAACAAGTGTCAAAACTTATTTGAATGGAGTCGGATTGTTACACCTCTTGCGTGGCTATGACAGCCTACACCTTTTACATATTCTTCTGACTTTAATGTTACGGGGTGCAGGCAAGCAAATGTTTCGCGCTTCAGTGCAGGTCCGACCAATGACTCCATCCATTTTTATTCGAATTTGGCAAACTCTTGATTTTACCGGCAGTTTTAGAGTTTGCCAACTTTGCACGCAATTTTGCTGACATTCCTTATTATGTGTCACTGCTCTTGTTGCTCGGGTAACTGACAGGGGTCCTTTTGGGGGTGTTTGGCGGGTTTAAATTGGTGGCCAGGTCACCGCTATTGCTCATGCGTTCTGGTACAGGTACTTGATATACCTGTATTCTTCAGTGTTTTTCATTTTCGTCACATGTACTAAATTAAAGTTTTGGACATTCCTAACTCAGACGCATGTAGCAGTGGTGCTGACCTGGCTGCCCATTTTACCCCAAATTCTACCATGTTCGCAATATTCCACTTGTATATTGCGTATTTTACCATGTCTATGCGTAGCATTTTTATCCATACAAATTTTATGGATCTTAATAAATTGTTTGTGTATTAATATACAGGTGTTGTGTGGTTTCTTGCCGGTACACTTCTAATTGACTGGCTATTATAGCATGTATAGCGTGTACTTTAGCAGCATTTTACGAACACAACTTGTAAATCATGTGAATAAGCAAGGATGTCTCTTGCATTTGTGGGAAGGCATTTGTGGGAAGTTGATGCTGGGTCGACACAGACTAGTCTTTGGTGTTGAATGCCGTCATTTTCATCTGACGAATATACAGCTCACCAAACCCCAGTGTACGAGTTGTCACAGCGAAACAGCTCACCAATTACAAATACACGAGTTGTCAGAGCATTTCCATCATAGCTCTCTAGATTTGTATCTACTACCGCTTATGCCGGTGCTAGGGGCCGTGTGGTCATATCATCCAAGTTGCCTGAGATACAACACACAGATACTTGATATGTACTTTAGAATAGGTTAACCGGAAGACTATACTGTGAAGTGACTGTCAGTATGTCGGCACCTCTTCCCACTTCCCTTATATGTGTTGTAATCTCATGGTTATAACTTATCGGAAATTAAAATCTGCATTCAATACAGATATAGGTGTTTTCGCGTCACTCTATCGGGTCTTTATCTTTCTCTGTCTATTTTTTGTTTCGTGTATGTATGTGTGTGTTCGTGTTTTTTCCTGTTTTTGCTGAAAGTATTGGTAATGGCCCCTCCTGTTCCACCGATGAATGCAAGGCTGAGCAATCAAATAACAGTATTTTATCTTCGCTGATATCACGAAACGTCCAGGGCATAGGAGTCATATGTTTTTAGCGGCATTTCGTCTTAGAAATTGGTGGCATACATGGTGTGAGGATTCAGTCATTTATCTCCACCATCTTTTATATGGTATAATACTATTAACGTTTTGTGAACCTAAAAATTACTAAACAATGCCGGTAAAAAATTTTTTTAGAGCTTTGGCTGGCCCACTAATGCTGGACAGTTGTAAATAGTTTTAGATATAGATATGCGAAGCAGACAATTCATTTTACTATTCATTTCGAAAATACGTATTCATTGAAGTATTTTTGCATTGACATCATATGAATTTTAGAAAAGTTGGCCAAATTATTGGGGGGGGGGGGGGGGGGGGGCCCCGGATCCGCCGTGCCTGTTGTGGTGCAACCTGTGCGGTAACCATTTCGGTCATCTATACGTACGCTGTAAGAGTTATGGATGGCGAAGTGTACGCAAATGAGTTGTGGTGGTTGAGGAGACGTGACTGGGACCTGTTGTGCTGCTGCTTGGTTCAAGAAAAAGAAATTTAAATGTTTTTATATTTGCCGAGCGAAGCGAGGCAAAAAAAAAATTCTGAAATGTATTTTGCCATGCCAAATTGACTTATTTCAAAGCATTGGTGAAGGTTTTCATGAGAATATCAGAATATATCATTTTGCTTTGCAAAATACTGAATGTAGAAATTTTGGTCCCCCCCCTTAAAACCAAATTCGAAAATTTTGGTCCCCCCTCCAGCTCATCGGAAATTTTTTTAGTCCCCCCCTTGATCCCCCGGCCCACCCCCCCTGGTAAAAAATGAACCGTCCCTTACCGTATATCAATTCTGGTTTATTTATAACTTGTGCGCGTAACGCTTTTTGGTGATGATGTATAAAACGGGGAACCCGTCAATTTAAGTCTGGAATATTTTTAATATTCATTGCAACGACATACATGTAAGAGGAATACTGTTGTCCTGAAAGCCTGCAAAGATAGTCTGTTAAAAACTTATGTCTAGAAAAAAAGGGGATTGCGCTCCCTCTGGTTACGCCAATACGCCATTGAGTGGTTAATAGAAACTGCGCCACATTTTGGTCCATTATTTAAGAGGTGACGATTTTTCCTATTCTTAAAGGACCATGTTCAGATGGGTAAATGGTGACAGGTGCGGCAGAGGAGCCAAAAATAAAATATTACATATACAATACATTGTTCAGTTGGCATGAAGTACAATATTATACTCAGAAAGATTTCAAGGCACTGAGTTTCATCATTCTCGAATAACAGGGCCGTGAAGTTGTGCATTCATAATTCTTTCTATATGTTCTTTAACCCTACCTGGCCTCCCCTACAAAACTTTCTGCGCTATCTCCGGAACGACAAAAAATGGAGAGCTGAAACTCCTTGACTTTATAGTTTATCATATTGGGGTCATTTTTAAGCCTATTTGCATAACCCTCCGAGCAGAGGATCATGGGTAAATTCAAAATGGCGGCCACGTGGGGTACCAGAAAAGTTATGTTTTTGTCATATTTCTTCAAAATTTCTGCTTTTTCGCGATGAAAAGTGGGCAAAAACTATTTTATTTCACATCACATTAATATTTACTAATTTATCATGCATTTTTTGCGGAGAAATTGCATAAATAAAAAAATCGGACAATCCGACAGAAAAATCGACCAAAAAATGTCGTTTTTGAAAATGACGTCATTGTGACGTCATCAAAGCGGCCATCTTGGATTTTTTATATATTTTCTGGTAGAGCTTGATCCAATGGTATAGTGTGGTACGTTTCAGCCTCCTCGCTGTAGGGGTAAGAAAAATAATTAGGGGGGGGGGCATTTCGACCCCCCCCCCCCTCAGTAAAACCCGGAAGTGCACACGCCCAAACCACAAACGTGGTCGTAAGCTAGGCAGACAAATTTTTACTGAAAAATTCATTCATTCAAATTCATTCATTCACTGTCGGAAGCAATAATCGGACGACCACGTTTGTGGTGTTGGCGTGTGCACTTCCGGTTTTTACTGAGGCCACCGTTTGCGCAGTCGACACTTCAGCGTGAAAACAAACATGGCGGAGCTGATCATATATTCAAGCGGGGACTGGTACAAAAGGCGGCGAAACTCGAAAAGACAACAGATGTTGACCGTTCGGACGATTCGGACTAGTTCATGATCCGTTTTATCGGAACATACATGGTAAGGAGCAACTAAATCATTGTTTATACGATTCGGGCTTCTACACGACGATGGTGGCTAGGATGTACGTGGGACCTAATGACAGTATCATTAGGTCCCAGCTGGGGTTAGGATAAACATATGAAGATAAGCGATAACCAGAACCAGCTCGATACAGCATACTATTACTCGCTGCTCCAATACGTAGTCGTAGACTAAATCTGGTTCTGGTTATCGTTTATCTTCATATGTTTACCGAGAACAATAAGGATTGTTTTCACATCAGAATCAATTATTTTGCACGAATGCACAACTTCACGGCCCTGTTACGCGAGAATGATGAGACTCAGTGCCCAACCTGTAACCATCTCGGTCATCTTTTCGCGGTAAGACTTATGGATGGCGAAGTGTACGCAAATGACTCAGTGCCTTGAAATTTTACTGGGTATACAGTATAATATTGTAGGCCTACTTCATGCCAATTGAACAGTTAATTCTTGTACCGTAGTGGAAGTATTTAAATGGCACTTAATATCGCACCTGACCTGGGGCCAAGTAGTATACAGCGCGCAAGATAAGTAACATTCCCCCCGGATGTAGAGGTCATAGAGGTCAATTTGTGTGTTTTGACGTCACAATTGAGGGGGTGCGCATGCGTGATGAGGGGGCGTGGCCTGTGTGGTGGGAGGTGGGACAAGATGGCGGCCTGTTTGTGTGTCGTGTGGGAGGTGGGACAAGATGGCGGCTGGTTTTTTGTGTCGTGTGGGGGGTGGGACAAGATGGCGGCCTGTTTGTGTGTCGTGTGGGAGGTGGGACAAGATGGCGGCCTGTTTGTGTGTCGTGTGGGAGGTGGGACAAGATGGCGGCCTGTTTGTGTGTCGTGTGGGAGGTGGGTTAAGATGGCGGCTGGTTTTTTGTGTCGTGTGGGAGGTGGGACAAGATGGCGGCCAGTTTTTGTGTCGTGATCTCTATCCAGACAGCTGAGGTGACATATTGATTGCTGAATGTGACGCTAAACCTAATAATTCTCTCTCCTCTCACCAAAGGTCAATGAGTGCATAGTTCCGGCAGAAAAAAAAAAAGTTCCGGCAAAAAAAAAAAAAAAAAATGTATTCATGCGCGGTGATGCGGTTTGGCCGTGGTTTTGGCGGTGATTCGGTCTCGGGAAAAAGCTTCCGCGGAGAAAAAGTAGTCCCTAGATAAAATGGTCCGATGGGGTCGAGTGAGGTATCAAAGTGAAGCTTATGTGAAGGGGCATCTAATGGGCTGGATGTGGAGTTGAACTATCGGCATTCTGCGCATGCGCGGTGGCCGAAGGGTATGAAAATAGACATTTTGGAGCCAGGGAAGCCCCTAAGGGTCCGATGGGGTCGAGTGAGGTATCAAAGTGAAGCTTATGTGAAGGGGCATCTAATGGGCTGGGTGTGGGGTTGAACCATCGGCATTCTGCGCATGCGCGGTGGCCGAAGGGTATGGAAATAGACGTTTTGGAGCTAGGGGAGTCCCTAATGGACCAATGGGGTCGAGTGAGG